>VMDO01032704.1:0-18700 GCA_007922755.1 Pedetes capensis
ATATATACACAATGGAATACTATTCAGCAATCAAGAAAAATGAAATAGGGTCATTCGCAGCAAAATGGATGGAATTAGAGAAAATTATTTTAAGTGAATGAACACAAGCTCAGAAAGAGAAACAACACATGTTCTCACTCATATGAGGGAGCTGACTCAAAATTACAAGAAGGAAAAATCCTACTCAAAGGTCAGATCATAATAAAAGGGGGGGAGGGAAGATAAGAATGAGGTCAATATAAATGGACTAGAAATCACATGTAATTGTTCTAACAAGATAAAAAAAAAAGACCACTACAGGAAAAGTTTCTGTCTTAAACAGAAATGGAACCCAAGGACATATAGAAAAATACTACATAGTAAAAGATAGAGAAGACTTGGATGGGAAACTTAGATGGGAAGGGGGGAGGAGGGAAACATAGGGGAGGGTAAGGGGTAACTTATACGAATAATGTTTATCAAATTGCATATATGAAAATTGTCACAATGAAAAGCATGTCAAAATGAATCACATTAAGATATACATTAAAATTTTCTAATAAAAAAAGAAGACTCAAAAGGAAGTTCTGACCCATGTGGATTGAGAACATCCATTCTTTCCCACATTGTCGACCACCTCAGCTGAGAGAAAATTTTTATTTTTTAATTAAGACTTTCTTGCTTTTGTTATTTTCTCTTGTGTATATACATATATATTTCCTATTTCTCTTTTCTTCTTGTTGTAATATTTTTATATTTTCTTTTCCCTTTTCTCTTCTTACCTTTTTTCCCCCACTTTAAAATTTCTTAAACTTTTTACACATCTCCTGCCTTACCCTTTTTTCCTTTTATTTATTTATTTTCTTTCTTTGCCAGCTATTTATCTGAGAGAAGCTTAATAGCTAAGATATATATAAATGACTCTAAAACTCAATATCAAAAGAACGAGAAATCCAATAAAAAATGGGCAAATGATCTGAATAGAACTTCTCCAAAGAACTACAAATGAACAATAAACATATGAAAAATTCTCAATATCTCTTGCCATTGGAGAAAAGCAAATCAATACTGCATTAAGATTCCATCTCTCCCTAGTCAGAATGGCTATTATTTAAAAAAATTATTTTTAATCTGGCAGGGATGTAAAGAAAAGAGACCCTCACACGGTGGGCCCCTTATCTCACTGTTTGTGGGAATGTAAATTAGTATGGCCACTATGGAAAACAGTATAGATGTTTTTCAAGAAACTAAAAATAGAACTACCATATTATCCACCTATACCATTCTAGTATTTATCCGAAGGAAATAAGCTCAACATACAAAGGAGACACCTGCATACCTATGTTTATTGCAGCACTATTCACAATAGTCAAGGTATAAAATCAGCCTAGGTGCCCATCAAGGGATGACTGGATAAAGCAAATCTGGTGCACGTGTGTGTGTGTGTGTGTGTGTATGTGTACAATAGAATACTATTCAGCCATGAATAAGAACATAATTATGACATTTTCAGGAAAATGAACTGCAGAAAATCATGCTAAGAAAAATAAGGTAGACACAGAAATATAAGTATCACATGTTTTGTCTCATATGTGGAAACTAAAAATAAAAAAAAGAATGAAGGTAAGATAAAGATTCAAAGTTTCCTCTGCAACTCTGTGATTGAGAAGAGTCAGAGTAACAAAGGAGAGACTATGTTCTAAGGAAATAAAGAGACAAAGGAAATTGAGAATCAAGAAAGAGGTGGCAGGACAGCTAAAAAGCATGCAGAAAAAAGAAAAATGACAAAGAAAAGTAACAAATAGTCAGCAAATCCAACCCCAGCTCTCCACGGAGGGGGAACTTGAAGCCACAATGATCGGGTAAACCAGGCAGCCTGGTGACAACAGACCAGTAGTCCTAGCCAAAGGAGAAACACATGCTTCTTGGAAGCATGTGTTGATATGACAGTAATCCCCCTGTGTAGCAGGCTACCGTTAGAGAAGACATTCATTGCATCACCCCAAAAAATTACAGTGCTATATTGAGGCACTATCTTGAGAGGTAGCCTATTGCTTGAGATTGAGCTACTCTGGGAACCTGGAAGGAAGCAATAATCACCAGTCAAAAAACCTGGGGACACTCAGCCACAGTGTCTGTATTGTAGGTGGCCACAAGAGGCAATTATGGAGAGGGGGAGGATCTGACATGGACCAGCTGAGAGGCTTAAGCATCAGGGAGCTCCGGCTGTGGAGTGCATGGAGGTTGGTGGCCTAGCCCTCTGGGATGAAGAGTGAGCCCTGTCATCTGTGGATTACTGTGAAGGCTGAGCACTCTGAGTTCATGGCCAGAAGATTGCTTGGCCTCCCGTGCTCCCTACCTAGAGTGTGTGATTTACTGCCTGGTGGGAGTGAGAGCCCTGAGCCCACATCTGGTGGGTCACTCAAATTCTGCAGCATCCTCCCTCCTGCATGGTGGTTTACTGCTAGACAAGGTCTAAAAGCACTAAGATCACCCCAGAGTAGCCAGTTCCCTCAGCTTTACCCCTCCAGTGAAGATCTCAGTGCTCTGCTTCCCCTGTTCTCCAACACACTCAGGACACACCCCTCAGCTTGAATGTTTGGCACCCTAGAATGCACAAACTGGGGGCCTCTGGAGTGAGTGGAAACCTACTCGGACCACAGGCCACAAAGTTCGTTGTGGCCAGCAGCAGCTCCAAGTATGCAAAGAAGAGAAGCTTCTAAAAAGAATACATCCCTGACACTGACAACATATACTCAACTGACACAGCCCTCAGCCCATATTAAGTACCAACCAGTACTGTGGGAACACAGAAGAACTACATCAGATATTAGCAACAACCCACTACACTCCCCTAGGCCATGGGAATTCCAGTATTAGAGGAGCCAGAAAGAAGCTTCTCCAATTCTTTGTCTTTTCCATTTTTCACTTTTGTCTGTTTACTATATATTTCATATTCTTTTTGCTTTATTTTACCTTTTTAAATCCCTTGTGGTTTTTTTATTGTTTGTTAGGTATTTTGATTGTACATATTAGTGGGATACTGAGTGATAATTCATTTTATATATACACTGTGAGATTATCAAATCAGGATTATTGATGCTTCCATCTCCTTAAACATTTTACGAAAATTTTTGATTAATACGTAGAGATAATTGTACATATCTATGAAGTATAATATAATTTTTAATTGCATACAGTATAGTGAGATTCATTATGGGATTTTCATAGATTTGCAACCTGCATTTTGCACTAATTTTTTCCCTCTTTACTCCATATGTTGCTCATCCACCCCCTCTTGATTTTTCCAACCCCCTTTCTCTCCCCTTAGTCTCCTCCCCTCTCAGGATGGGTGCCCTTATATTTTCTAATCTTAGATATATTCAATTGTATATGTGTGTATGTGTGTGTGTGTGTTCTTTCTTTAAGCTATATCTAGCCCTTGCATATAAGTGCAAATATATGGTATTTCCCTTTTTGGGTCTGGGTTATTTTGCTTAAAATTATGATTTCCACTTCCATTCTTTTTACTGCAAATGATGTAATTTCATTCTTCTTTTCTGCTGAATAGTATTCCATTGTGTATATATACACCACATTTTAATCCAATCATCCATTGGTGGGCATCTGGGCTGATTCTATACCTTTGCAATAGTGAAGAAAGCTGCAATGAAAATGGAAATACAAGTGTTCCTGTGGTATAATAAGTATATGCCTAGGAGTGGTATAGCTGTATCATATGGTAGTTCCATTTTTAGTTTTCTGAGGAATCTCCATACTGATTTCCTTAATGCCTATACTAATTTATACTCCCACCATCAATGTAATAGGATCCCTTTTCCTCCATATCCTTCCCAGTATTTGTTGTTTTGTTGATACTAGCCATTTTGACTGAGGTGAGATGAAATCTCAGTGTAGTTTTGATTTGCATTTTGCTGGTTTCTAAGGATATTGAACATTTTTCCATATGTTTATTGGCCATTTGTATTTCTTCTTTGAAATACCAGTTCCATTGCCCACTTATTTATTGGATTATTTGATACTTTGTGTTTAATTTCTTAAATTTTTTAATATATCCTCGATATTAATCTTCTGACATATGTGTAGGAAACAAAGATTTTTCTCCTATTCTGTGGGCTCTCCCTTTACTCTATTGCTTACTTTTATGTAATCCCATTTGTCACTTCTTGATATTTTATGGACTATTAGAGTCTTGTTAAGAAAGAACTTGCCTATGCCTATATATTGAAATGTGTTCTCTAAATTTACTTCTAGTAATTTCAAAGTTTCCTATTTTACACTGAGAACTCATCCATTTAGAATTGATTTTCATACAGGGTGAGAGATATGGGTCTATTTTCATTCTTCTGCATATGAATAACCAGTTTTCCCAGCACCATTTGTTGAAAAGTCTTTTTATCCAATGTATGCCTTTGGCACCTTTGTCAAAGATCAGATGGCTTTAGCTGCATGAGTGTATATCTTGGTCTTCTTTTCCATTGATCTTCATGCCTCTTTTTGTGCCAGTACCAAGCTATTTTTGTTACTATGGCCCTATAATATGGTTTGAAATGAGGTATTGTGATGCCTCCTGCACTGCTTTTGCTGATTAGGATTGTTTGTCTCCCCGGGGTCCTTTGTTCTTCCGTATGAATTTTAAGATTGTTTTTCCTATTTGTGTGAAGTATATTATTGAGATTTTGAGGGGGATTGCATTTAATCTATAGATTACTTTTAGTTATATAGCCATTTTTACAATATTAGTTCTGATCCATGAGCAAGGGAGGTCTTTCCATCTTGCAGTGTCTTCTTCAATTTCTTTCTTTAGTGTTTTGAAGTTTGCATTGTAGAGATCTTTAGGATCTTTAGTTAAATTAATTCTTAAATATTTAAATTTTTGGTGGGCTATTGTGAGTGGGATTGTCATTTTGCTTTCTTCATCTTCCTGTTTGTTATTAGTACATAGAAATGCTACTGATTGTTGATTGTTTATTTTGTATCTTCCTACTTTGCTTAAGAAGCTTATTAACTCTAAGAGACCTCTAGTGGAGACATCAGGGTCTTTTAAATTTAGGATCATGTCATCTTCAAATTAGGATAATTTGACCTCTTGGTTCCCTATTTGTATTCCTTTTATTTTTTTCTCTTGCCTGATTTCTCTGGCTAGGAATTCGATAACTATATTGAATAAGAGAGTAGAGAGTGAACATCTTTGTCTTGTTCCTCATCTTAGAGGAAATGCTTTCAATTTTCCCCATTTAGTTTAGTGTTTGTCATATATGGTCTTTATGATGTTCAGTTATGTTCCTTCTATTTCCAGTTTCTTCAAGACTTTTATCATGAAGCCATTTAGAACTTTGTCAAAAGCTTTTTGAGTATCTATTGAGATGATCATGTAATTTATGACATTGAGTCTATTGATATGTTTTATTACATGTATTGATTCGCATATGTTAAACCATCCTTGCATCTGTGGAATGAAGCCCACTTTCTCATGGTGTATGATCTTTTTATGTGTTACTGTGTTTAGTTTGCAAGAATTTTATCAAGGATTGTTGCATCAATGTTTGTTGGGATTCCTAGAGCATACCACCACGATAGGGGCCTACATAGCCTTCCTGGAGGACCAACATCTATCCTCCGGGGCTTGGGAGCCCCAGAGGATAGAGAGGACCACAGTTGCAGGGCCCTCTCTGGCCTGCTTGGAGAATCAACATCTATCTTCCAGGGCCAGTGACCTTTGGCCTACGTCCTGGTCCTTCATCCCCCTCCCATCAAATGATCAAAGATGGCCCCAGACCAGGCCAGCTGTGACACAGCCATCTCCACCTTGATTGGCCATCAGGACCCCCTTGATTGGTTAATAAGGGAAGCCTACTGATGGACCTGGCCTGTGAGTAACCCACCTATCCAAATTGTACTCCAAATTCACCTTCTTTAAATAACTACCCCACCTGGCAGGTATGACAGTTAAACTGTCATACCTATCAGGGAATGCACTCTGATTGGCTACCTCCCAGCACACACCCCCATCCCCAATAGCTACTTAACCAGGCCACTGGCCACCCTCTAGTCACCCTATTGTTCTCCACCTGCTACCTGGACCCCATCACCTTGAACCAGCACACCTTAATCTTGTGGTAGAGCTTCAAGCAAGACCTCCTGTCAAGCTCAGGGGCCCCGAAGAGCCGAAGGCACCTAGAAAGACATGAAGAGCTCTCCAATTCCTCCCTAGCCTGGGAAGGAGGGGAGAAAGAAGGCAAGCTGTGAGAAGCAAGACCAGCAGACCTCCAGTGCCATCCAGATACCACCAGAGCTGATTAGCATAACATCTTAAAGCTGTAGCACCATTGAAGCAGCAGCATCCCATGCTGCTAGCTTCTGAGCTGCCACTTGTAAAAGGCTGCTTGCTGGTTGCTCCTCTTTGGAGGAGTAACTCAATAAAAGTTCCTGTCTTGTTTTGTTAAGAAGGCTCCCAAAGTCCTTCCTTTGGTGTCACTGGACAGGCTCTTATCCTAACCCCAAGGGTCCTGGGACATTACTGGTGTCAGGGCAAGGCCCTGAGACCATAGCTGGGCTGGAGCCGAACCCCGACAAATGTTCATCAGGGAAATTGCTCTATAGTTTCCTTTGCTTGTAGGGTCCTTTTCTGGTTTGGGTATCAGGGTGATACTGGCTTCCTAAAATTATTTTGGACATATACTTTCTCTTTTTATTTTATGGATTAGTTTGAGGAGGATAGGCTTTAATTCTTCTTCAAAGGCTTGATAGAATTTGGCTGTGAACCTGTCATGACCTGGGGTTTTTGTTATTGGGAGGTTCCTTATCACTATGTCAATTTCATTACTTGTTCTAGGTCTGTTTAATTTATTTACATTCTCTAGACTCAATATTGGGAGTTCATAAGTGTTAAGGAATTTGTCATTTCTTCTGTATTTTTGGTTTTGGGGAAGTACAAATTCTTGAGTTAATTTCTGACAATCCTCTGTATTTCATTGGTATTTATTGTTATGACACTTTTTCAACTCTAATTTTATTAATTTGGGTCTTCTCTCTTGTTTCTTTCTTTTTTTAGTTAGTTTGGCTAAGAATTTGTCAATTTCGTTTACCATTTCCAAGAACCAACTCTGGGGTTCATTGATTCTTTATTTTTATAATTTCTATCTCACTGATTTCTGTGTTGATCTTAATTGTTTCATTTTGTATGATAGTTTTATGGTTTGCTTGTTGCTTTTTTACTAATGCCTGAAAGTGTATCATTATTTATTTGAGCCTTCCTTGTCTTTTTGATATAGGCATTCATAGCTATGAATTTCCCTTGCAGATCTGCCTTCACTGTATCCCAAAGGTTTTGGTAGGTTATGTATGGATCTTCAAGTGAGTGTAGGAACATTTTAATCTCCTTTCTGATTTTTTTGATGGCTCATTGATCATTCAAAGGTTTGTTATTTAATTTCTATGTACTTGTAACATCCTTATAGCTTCTCTTGATATTTAATTCTAGTTTTGTTCCATTGTGATCTGATAAGATACAAAAAATGGTTTCAATTTTTTCTATTTGTTGAAGCTACTTTTGTGAACTAAAATCTAATCTATTTTCAAAAACGTTCCATGTAGCATTGAGAAAAATGTGTCTTCCACATCTATTGAGTAGAATACTGTTATTGTTGTTGTTGTTAGGTGCTGTGCAGACAGATCTGACTCTTAGCAGCCCTATGTACAACAGACAAAGCATGCCCCCAAACTGTACCATACCCAACACTATTGTCAGTGCTTCTGTGCTATTCATAGGATTTTCAATGGCTCATTGTTTGGGGATTGTTTCAGGAGTGAGTTTCCAAGTCCTTCTCTTTTTTTTTTTTTTTTTTTTTTGTCTTGGGGATTGAACATAGGGCCTCAGAGAGCACAGAGCAGTGTTCTACCAACTAAGCTAAACCTTAGCCCTGGAATATTCCATAGACATTTATTAAGACTAGTTGGTCTCTGGTGTTGATTAGATCTATGGTTTACTTTGATGATTTTCTGTTTTGATGATCTATTTGTGAGAATGGGGTATTGAAGTCACCTATAATTATTGTATCTAGACCTATGTGTTCCTTTATGGCCAATAATGTTTGCTTTATGAAATTAGGTGTGCAGTGTTCAGTGCATAGATATTTATGATTGTTATGTTTTCTTGGTTGATTGTTCCCTTTATTAATATGTAGTGGCCTTCTTTGTCCCTTCTGATTAATTTAGGGCTGAAGTGAACTTTGCTTATATTAGTAACTGCTACTCTTTTTTATTTATTTTTTTCTTCCTCATACTTGGAAAGTGGCATTCCATCCTCTTATTTTCAGTCTGTATATATCCTTTTGAATGAGGTGAGTCTCTTGAAGGCAGCAACTTGTTGGACTTTCTTTCCTAATCCAGTTGGCTAATCTGACCCTCTTAAGAAAAGAGTTAACACCATTGACGTTTAGCATTATTATTGAAAGGATTTTGATGTTTTGTGTAACTTTGTTAGTTATTTTTCCACTTGGTTTGAGTATTGATTGATATTTAGCTTCTTTACTGTTCATATAGGGTTTTGCTGGCTTACTAAATTGGATGGCCTTGCTTCTTTATTAGCTTTCATCAGTTCAAACAGTCCTCTCATAGATTTTATTCATTCTTGTGTTCTCACATTTGATTTTGTCTTTCTTCTTCTCTATGTAGGATTCCCTTAGGATAATTTTGCTGCATATAGTATTCTTATCTGGTAGTTATTTGATTTCAAGACCAGAAATATCTCATTCCATGCTTTCCTTGCTTTTAGGGTTACTGGTGAGAGGAGCATTATTCTGATGAGTTTGCCTTTGTAGATGAGCTGATTTTTTTCTCTTGCAGCCTTTAAACTTGTTTCTTTGCTTTGGAGATTTAGCATTCTTTACTATAATGTGTGGGCTGGGATTTAGCTCAGTTGGTAGAGCACTGCGCTGCACTCTCTGAGGTTCTGAGTTCAATTCCCAGCACCGCAAAAATGGGAGAAGGACCTGGCAATCCACTCCCAAGGCAATCCCGAAACAGTCAGCCATTGAAAACCCTGTGAGGGTCACTATGAGTCGGGTACCGACTCGGCGGCACCTAACAACAACAACAACAACTATAATGTGTTGTGGAGAGGATTTGTTCTGGTCCAATCTATTTGGATTTCTAGATGCCCCTGTTGTTTGGGTGTCTATTTCTTCCCCTAGGTGAAAGAAATTTTCAGTTATTATTTCATTGAATAAGTTTACTCTGCCTCTACTTTTAGTTTCAGTTCCTTCTTGTACACTCTGAATTCTTAGGTTACATTGCTTCATCTTGTCCCATACATCTTGAAAGTTGTAGTTATATTCTTTCTTTTTTCTTAGTATTTAAGTAAATTAGCTCTTTGGCCTTCTCTTCTATCCCTAATATCCTGTCTTCCACTTGATGCAGTATGTTTGTGTTATATTCTACCAAAGTTTTTATTTGACTTTTAAATTATTTGGCATTTTTAGCATTTGGGTATCTTTGATTTCAGTTGACAGGTTATAGTCATTAGAGGGAATCTCTTCATTTGCTTTCTTCATTTTTTATGGTTCTAAGTTGGGTTTGGTGAATCTCTTAGTATGGTTATCTTTTCAGTATTTGGTGCAATTCTTGGTTCTCAAAAGCCTTCTTTTATTATATTGATCTCCAGTATCACCCAGAGTGGACAAAAACTATGCTATAGTAAAAACTTTGACCAAAATCACATTTAACCTAATTTAAGACCAGCTATTACTCAAGAAATTGCCTGTGGAAAGGAGTTGGTAGGGATGGTGATGAGAAGGTTTGTGGGTTAGATATTGATTGTAGTAAGGGCTATTGACAGTAGAGGGATGGAAGTCAAGGAGAGAGGTGGAGGAGAAAGAGGGGAAAGAACAACTAGATAGGAGTAAATAAAAAGAGGAGGAAGGTAGAGAGTTTTATAGTGGGAAAGAAGAGAGCAGGCAAAAATAAATCTGCTTATGTAATGTATAAAAATGTATTTAAGGTTATACACAAATTATATGAGGTAAAACCAATGTAAACATACAGGTTCCCTTTTCTCTCTTTTCCTTTTTTCTTTTTTATAACCAATAGATTTGGAAAGTATTGAAAGTATTGCTATGAAAAACCTAAGGATGAACAAAAAGGGGACAATGGTTGAGGATTTGATAAGTGAAAGTAAAATTTGAAGAGAGGGCAAGAAGGAAAATAACAGCAATGAAACAAACAAAAACAAAAAACAAATCAAACAAAAAAAGAAAAAGAAGAAAAAAACAGTACACAGCATTTACAGCACTATCTACAGCAATCTCTTCTAGGAGTCTAAGAATCTTCCAGCCAAAAGCCGGGTGTGGTGGTGCACGCCTGTAGTCCCAGCAACTTGAGAGGCAGAGGCAGGAGGATCACAAGTTCGAGAACAGAGGCAGTTTGTGTAATTTAGCAAGACCTTGTTTCAAAAAAATTTTTAAAAAGGGCTGGGAGTGCAGGTCAGTGGTCCAGCACTTGCAAAGCATGCAAGCGCAAGGCCCTGGATTCAACTCCCAGTACCCCCCCCAAAAAAAAGAAAAAAAAAAAAAACCTTCCAGCCAGGACCTGCCCAGGAAGTCTCACTTACCTTCCTTCCAATGGAATTCATAGTAACCAAGAATGCCATTGCTGAGATCAGTCTTACAAACTACAGGCAAAAACTTCAATTCACTCAGCTCATATGCATTCTTGTCTGGGGCTATCCTCAAGGCTGAGGGTGCTGAAAAAGTCTGGTTCTCAAAGAATGAGCATGTCTCATTAGTTTTCCAGCTTGCACTTTCCCTATGGTTGCCAGGAAAGTCCAATTCACAAAGAATAAGTATGTCTTGTCATTCTCCCTGCCCATGCCTTCCGTGGTGGTGCAGAGATCACGTTATCCTTGTCCTTGCATATGACACCAGTTCTTCCAAAGTGCTATGTTTTCTGACACACTGGTGGAGGTCCCAGACATTGCCTGCCCTCTGCAGGCAATCCTCACTGTTTTCCCTGTCTCAGAGCTAGGTGCTTGGTCAGGCACTTTTAGGGAGCACCAGAGAAGCTTTCCAGCTTACCAGAATGCACTCACAATTATGCTCTCACCACAGGCATTTGGAAGTCACTGCTGTCTGTGGTCTGCCTGGAGAACTGACACTTATTCCTTTATGGTGCAGCTCATCAAACATGGGCACAGTGTCCCAACTCTTCTGGATGTGTGCAGGTTAATGAATGGTCTGTCAAGGAGTCTCCATTCTCCTTTTACTCTGGAGCCCATTTGTCCCTGTACTACTACTGTCTCTCCTGGTTTGGAGAATTTTTCCTTTGATGTGACACATGGTTTTAGTTGATTCCACTTGGATTTATATCAAAATATGTGCATCTATATATGCACATATATAGATAAATATTCTCACAAAAGACATGCAAATAGAAAGGAGACCATTAATGGGGAGTGTGGGGGTGGGGGAGGAGGGTCATGAGAGGGTAAGGGGAAAGTTATGTGAGCAATGTACAATGAAATGCATATATGGAAATCTCATAACACCCATTAAGTTATACATTAAAAATTACTAATAAAAAAGAAGAAACAACCAAGAAACAGAAAAAAAATACTCCACTCTTATCAATAAATCATCCAGACAAAAAGCCAACAAAGGAATGTAAGAGTTAAACTGCTCCATAGATCAAATGAACTTAAGAGATATCTATAGAATATTTCATCCAACAGCTGTGAGGTAACCATACTTCTCAGAAGGCCATGGGACTTAAAACAAAAAAATTGAAATAATTTGTTGTCAATTATCATATCATAATTGAATACAACTAGAAATCCACAGCAAAAGAAACTACAGAAATTATACAAACACATGGAGATTAAACAAATACTTTTTCAGAACATGGGTTTAAAGTATGGCTTGTGCATGCTAGGCAAGTGCTCCACCACTGAAACACACCCCCAATCCTCTCTTTATAAAATTTGAGACAGAATCTTGCTAAATTGTGCAAGCTGCCTCTGGCCTCAAACTCACAGTCCTCCTGCCTCAGCCTCCCAAGAAACTGAGATTACAGGCATATTCCACAGTGCCTTGTCAATGGTACACTTCTGAATGATGAGTGGGTTGAAGAAATCAGAGGTGCAATTTAAAAACTTCCTAGAATCAAATGAAAATGAAAACACAACTTACCAGAACTTTTGGAATACAGAAAAGGCAGTTCTAAGAGGAAAGTTTATAAGTGCCTACATCAAAAAATTATAGAGATCTCAATTAAATAACCTAATGAGGCACTTTAAGGTCTTAGAAGAATAATAAAAAGCCAAACTCAAATTTAGTAGATGGAAAGAAGTAATAAATATCAGGGAAGAAATTAATGAAATTGAGATAAAAAGAACAATGCAATGAATCAATGAAACAAAGAGTTGGTTCTTTGAAAAGATAAACAAAGTTAGCAAACCCTTAGCCAAACTAGCCAAAAGAAACAGAGAATAACCAAATTAATACAATTAAGCACAAAAATGGGAACATTACCACATATTACACAGAATTCCATAGAATCATTGGAGAATATTTTGAAAATTTATGTTTCAATAAATTGGAAAATCTAGAAGAAATAGCTACACAGAGACAACTACCAAAATTGAACAAAGAGGATATAAACAGCTCAAGCAATCAATAACAAGCAATGAGATTGAGTCAGTAAAAAAAGTCCACCAGCAAAGAAAAGCCCAAGAGTGGATAAATTCACTACTGAATTCTATCAGGACTTCAAAGAACACCGATGTTCCTGAAAATATTCCATAAAAAAGAATGAAGTACTTCCAAACTCTACGAATCCAGTATTACCATAATACCAAAAAACAAATAAGAATACAACAAAAAAGAAATAGACCAATTTTCTTGATGAACATTAATACAAAAATCCTCAAAAAAAACACTTGCACAGCAAATGCATAATCAAGTTGATTTCATTCCAGAGATGAAAGGATGGTTCAACATATGCAAATCAATAACCATAATAAAGCACAAAAACAGAATCAAGGACAAAAATCACAATAACCATCTCAATAGATGCAGAAAAACATTTGGCAAAACTTCAGCATCCCTTCATAATAAAAACCATAAAGAAATGAGGTAGAAAAAGATCATACTTCAACATAAGGTATATAAAACAAAACTATAGCCAATGTTATACTGAATGAGGGAAAACTGAAAGTATTTCCTCTAAAATCAGACATGAAACAAAGATATTCATCCTAATTCAATATAGTACTTGAATTTGTAGCCAAAGCAATAAGGCAAGAGAAAGAAATAAGGATACAAACAGGAAAAGGAGTCAAATTGTTCCTATTTGTAGACAACTTGATTCCATAATTAAAAGACCCTAAAGCTCCATCAGAAGACTCTTACATTTGATAACTATTTTCAGCAAAGTACAAAATCAGCAGAATAAAAAATCAGTAGATTTTCTCTATACGAATGACAAGCATGCTAAGAAAAAAATTAAGAAAAAATCCCATTCACAATAGTCTCAAAAAATAACAAAATACCAACCCAGGTGCAGTGGCACACGCCTGTAATCCCAGCAGCTTGGGAGGTGGAGGTAGGAGGATTGCAAGTTCGAGACTAGATCACTCCATGTAACTTAGCGAGACCATGGCTCAAAAAGTAAAAATGGGCTGGGGGTGTAGCTCAGTGGTCCAGCACTTGCAAAGAATGTAAGCGTGAGGCCCTGGGTTCAACCCCCAGTACTGGAAAAAAATAATTGATAATAATAATAATAATAATAATAATAATAATAATAATAATGATATACCTGGGAATAAACCTAACCAAGGAGGTAAATGACCTGTAAATTAAAACCTCTAAATACAACAAATAAAGAAATTGAAGGACACACTAGAAGAAGGAAATATATCCCATGCTCATAGATTGACAGAATTAATATTGTTTAAATGGTCACATTACTAAAAGTGATCTACAGAGTCAACGCTATTCCCATCCAAATTCCAATGACATTCTTGACAGAAATAGAAAAACTAGTCCTCAAATTCATATGAAAGCACAAAAAATCCTGAAAAGTCAAAGCAATCCTGAGCATAAAGAGTAATGCTGGAGGTATCACAATGCCTGATTTCAGATTATAGTACAGAACACAGTAACAAAAACAGCATGATACTGTCACAAAAACAAACATATAGACCAATGGAGTAGAATAGAGAACCCAGAAATAAATTTATGCAGCTAAAGCTAATTTTCTACAAAGGGCCCAAAAACATATTGGAGAAAAGACAGCCCCTTTAACAAATTATGCTGGGAAAACTGGATATCCACATGTAGATCCCTCTCTCTCACCCTGTACAAATTTCAATTCAAAATGGATCAATGACCTTAATGTAAGACCTGAAACTTTGAAAGTACTAAAGGAAAACCTAGGGAAAACACTTGAAGATATAGGCCAAGACAACTTTCTCAATAGGACTCCAATTGCGCAGGAAATATTAGTAAAAATTGACAAGTGGGATTGCATCAAATCAAAGAGCTTCTGCATAACAAAGTAAATAATCACCAGAGTGAAGAGACAGTTATTGATGGGAGAAAATCTTTCCTGTGTATTCATACAACAGAAGAATGTCATCCAGAATACTTAAAGAACACAAATAAATCAATTAATTAATACATGGGCAAATGAACTGAACAGAGAGTTCTCAAAAGACATAAAAATGGCCAATAATATGTGAGAAAAAATTAACATCTTTAGTCATCTTTGAAATGCAAATCAAGGAAGACATCAAGATGGCAGATTAGAAGCAGTATCCCTATAACTCTGTCAATGAAAAATCTCAGAATAACAAAGGAGAAACTGAAACCCCAGGAGAAAAAATTAGAGACTGCAACAGAGTATACAATAAAGGTGATAACACAATCAAATTCACACAGTAAAAGCAGCTTTGGAACAGAAAAAAATGACATGCACCCACAACTAGCTCTAACCCTGACAGAGATAAAGAAGGATCCCACCAATACACCCAAGGTAAGCACACCACCCAGGCAAAAAGGGCCCCACAGCTTTTACAAGCCCTAAACCCAGCTCTGAGGTCCAAGCTAGCAGCGACTTCCCCAGTGCAAAAGGTCAGCATTTGAGAAAAATTCCACCTTAAATCATTAATGCCTAGCGTCCTAATTGTATGACATCCATTTTTTAAAAAGCTAAGATGAAATTTGAAGTTTTTTGCTTATAAGGATTCCAAGAAAGGTAAAAGATATTATATGTTTAAAAAGTATAATAATACTCCAAAAAGAAATAATTTGGGTATTACCAGGTTAGCACTTTTCCATGCTTGGAGAATACAACAAAGAGTCTCCCTCCTCCGAGGGAGCAGACCCCCTGAGACTGACCTACTGGGAAGTAGGAAGTAGGACCTGAGTGCACACCAGAGAGCCAACAGACACAAATCTGCAGGCTCCATGAGCCACTCGCAGAGGGCTGGTGACAATTGAAGTGCATAGTGCTGAGAAAATAGGGAAGTGCGCCCACATTTTTTAAACTCAGCTTTGGCAATGTCTGGAGCCATGTTGCATCAGTGGCAGTGCCTAAGGACCATACATATTGAGAAATTAAGAGGGTAGGCCTACAGTTTGTAAAGTCAACTTTGACCATAGTGGCAGTGAATGCTGTGAATCCTACTGGGCAACAACTGTTTGGAAGGCAGGACCTCCTAGGCAGGTCCTGGTTGGTGGACACCTAGACAGAACTGCGAGGCAGTTGATCAAGGATTGACCACTCCCCAAAGCCAACTCCAATCCTCAGGAGCTGCCTCTCAACTGAGCACGTAGCAGATGAGGGATGGAGAGAAGTCAAGACCAAATGGGGCAATTAAACCCCAAATCCTCCTCCATTACACAGGACATCTGCAAAAAGGAAGGACCTGAAGCCACAGAAACTTGCACTACAAGACAGATAACACTGCTGTTTACCTCCTCCAATCCTAGAGACTGTAACTTCAACTGGCGATCCTCTCCATTTGGTACACCCCATTACTAAAAGACCCTCAAAGAGGTAGTCACAATAATATGTCCTTTTTTCTCTTTCTTTAAATTTTCTTTTCTTTTTTTCTTTTAATTTTTCAAATTCTAAATTTTTTCTCTTTGTTATCCTAGCAATCTGATAATAGTACTTTCAATTTTATATGATATCCTTCTCCAGGGATTGATCTCTCCTGACTACATGTCCAAAATATGTAAGATGCAGTCTGACCATTCTTGCTTCCAAGGAGAACTCTGGTTGCATTTCTTCTAGGACAGATCTGTTGGTGTTTTGGCAGTCCATGGTATATTCAATGGACATCTCCAGCACCATAATTTAAAAGCATCAATTCTTCTCCTGTCTCCCTTGTTCAATGTCCAGCTTTCACAATCATATGATGTGACTAAAAATACCATGGCATGAGTCAGACGCACCTTCATCTTCAATGTGACATCTTTGCTTTTCAAAAGATCTAAAGAGATCTTTTGCTACAGCTTTTCCTAGAGCAATGCATCCTTTGATTTCTTGACTGCTGCTTCCACGGGTGTTGATTATAGAGCCAAGCAAAGCAAAATCGTGGACAACCTCAATCTTTTCTCCATTTATTGTGAAGTTGCATGCTGGCCCAGTCATAAGGATTTTTGTTTTGTTGATGTTTAGTCATAACCCATATTGAAGGCTATGATCTTTGATCTTCATCAGTAAATGTTTTAAATCCTCTTCGTTTTCAGCAAACAGAGTTGTGTCATCTGCATAATGCAGGTTGTTAATGAGTCTTCCTCCAATCTTGATGCCACATTCTTCCTCATAAAGTCCAGCTTCTCAGATTATTTGCTCAGCATATAAATTGAAGAGATATAGTGAAAGTATACAGCCGTGGCGCACACCTTTCTCAAACTTAAACCAGGCAGTGTTTCCTTGTTCTATTCGAACAACTGCCTCCTGGTTCACGTACAGATTTCTCATGAGTACAATTAGGTGCTCTGGTATTCCCATTTTCCAAAGTGTTATCCATAGTTTATTATGATCCACACAGTCAAATGTCTTTGCATAGTCAATAAAACATAGATAGATATCTTTCTAATATTCCCTGCTTTTGGCTAATATCCACCCGACATCAGCAATGATGTTCCTGGTTCCCCGCCCTCTTCTGAATCCCACTTGATTTTCCGGTAATTCCCTGTCTATGTATTGCTGCAGTCGCCTCTGAATGATCTTTAGTAGAATTTTGCTGGTGTGTGATATTAATGATATTGTCCAATAGTTTGCACATTCAGTTGGATCCCCTTTTTTGGGAATAAGCACAAATATGGATCTCTTCCAGTCAGTTGGCCAAGTAGCTGTTTTCCAAATCTGTTGGCACAAACATGTTAACACCTCCAGTGCTGCATCTGTTTGTTGAAACATCTCTATTGGTATCTCATCAATTCCTGGAGCCTTGTGTTTCACCAGTTCTTTCAAGGCAGCTTCCACTTCATCCTTCAATACCACTGGTTCCTATTCATATGCAACCTCTTGGAATGGTTGGTCATCTACCAATTCTTTCTTGTATAATGACTCTGTGTATTCTTCCCATCTTCTTTTGATGTTTCCTACATCATTTAATATTTTCCCTGTAGAATCTTTCACTACTGCCACTCGAGGCTTGAATTTTTTCTTCACTTCCTTAAGCTTGAGAAACACAGAGCATGTTCTTCCCTTTTGGTTTTCTGCCTCCAGCTCCTTGCACATGTCATATTATAATATTTGTTTTTATCTTCTCGAGCTGCCTTCTGAAATCTTCTGTTTAGTTCCTTAACTTCATCATGTCTTCCTTTTACTTTAGCTGCTTGAAGTTCAAGGGCAAGTTCTACTGTCTCTTTTGACATGTCATTTGGTCTTTTCTTTTTTTCTTGTCTTTTTAAGAACTTTTTGCTTCCTTCTTGAATGATATCTTTTATGTCATGCCACAACTCTTCTGGTCTCCTATCATTTGTGTCTAATGCATTAAACCTATTTTTGAGGTGGTCTCTGAACTCAGGTGGGATATACTCAAGTTCATACCGTGGCTCTTGTATACTTGTTCTAATTTTCGTCAGCTTCAATTTGAACTTGCATATGAGAAGTTGATGGTCTCATTGACAGTCAGCACATGGTCTTGTTTTGACATTTTGTATAGAGCTTTTCCATCGTCTCTTTCCACATATGTCGTCAATTTGATTCCTGTATGTTCCATCTGGTGAAGTCCATGTGTATAGTTTCCGTTTATGATGTTGAAAAAATGTATTTGTAATGAAAAGGTCATTGGTCTGACAAAATTCTATCATGTGATCTCCAGATTCGTTTCTGTCACCAAGACCATATTTTCCAACTACTGAGCCTTTTTCTTTGTTTCCAACTTTTGCATTCCAGTCACCAGTGATTGCCAGTATGTCTTGACTGCATGTTTGATCTATTTCAGATTGCAGAAGCTGATAGAAGTCTTCCCTTTCTTCATTTGTAGCCTTAGTGGTGGGTGCATAAATTTGAATAATAGTCATATTAACTGGCCTTCCTTGTAGGCGTATGGATATTATTCTATCACTGACAACATTGTATTTCATGACAGATCTTGAAATGTCTTTTTTGATGATGAATGCAACCCCATTTCTCTTTAGTTTATCATTCCCAGCATAGTAGACCATATGATTGTCTGACTCAA
>VMDO01032705.1:0-18702 GCA_007922755.1 Pedetes capensis
ACTTCATATATAAGATAATCACTAAGGACATTTTACTGATCCTGTTAAAGACTTTGGTGTTTTAAATTATTTAAACAAATTTTTTCCTTTACATTTCTTATTTGGGAGTTATTTCAGTTATTAAAAATTCCAGTGCATGTGCTAGGATTTCTACTTATTACTTAAGGTATTAAATTGGTAGTACAGGGATATTGGCAGAGAAAAACTCAATAAACAAAACATGGGAGAAAGTACAGACAAATAACCATGTTTTAAGTAATTAAAACATTTTAATAGATATATTCTGGGCAAATCATATTTTAAAATGCACATGCCAGAAACAGGACTTATGGTGTGGGTTTACAATATTTTCTTTTTGTTAAGATGCCACTGGTGTTTGTAATATCGAACGGACACCTAAATTGTAATATCCGTTAATGTATTCCAAGTATTACTCTTTTATCTGACACTATTCATCACATTCTAATTAATCATCAAGGAAGAAAACAACTATTCTTTTCAGGTATGGACCAATAACTCTGGGGAAAATTAAATCATCTTTCAGAAACATTTCATTCCTTGGTGCTAATAATTCAGTGCAAATGGAAAACAGCCAGATCTTATTATATAATTTTCTCTAACATTCTCCATCTTAAGTAGGGAAATTTCATTCTACACTTGAAATCTGCTTTTTTCTGAAAGTCATTTATAGTATTGTGATAAGTAGCAAAGGGTCATTCACAAACTATAATGTGAGCTTCAGCTGAAGCTGGAAAATGTTAAAAAGAGCATTGTAAAGGCAAGACTGAGAGCATGGGTCACTGTGGACAAGAAGGGAAATGCAGCGTATTCTCATGCATTTAGCAAAATGGAATCTCATTTTAACCTCTGTCCCCTCAATATTACACTCAGTAACATAACAACGACTCAATTTTCTAGGTTAATTTATAATTCATCCCTGTTCTCATCACAGTTCATAAACAGGAAGATGGCACCAGGGTCTGAACATTTGTGTCCTCTCTGCCAAATTCAGTGTTGAAATCCTGACTCACAGGGTGACAGGAGGAGGAATGCCTTTTGGGAGGTGATTAGGTGAAGGCAGAGCCTTCCTGAAGAGATTAGTGCTCCCGTAAAACAGGCCTGAGGGGTTTGTGTGCCCCTCCCCTCTGTCAGTACATCCACAGTGAGGAAATTGCCCTCTGTGAACCAGGAAGCCCTTACCAGATGCTGAGTCTGCCTTGATTCTGGACTTTCCAGGTGCTAGAGCTGTGAGAAATGCATTTCTATTGTTTATAAGTAAGCTAGTCTATGGTGGGGGTGGTGTTAGGTATCTGTTGGGTTAGACTCATAGCGACCATAGGCACAACAGAAGGAAACACTCGCTGACACTGTGTCAGTGCTTCTCTGTTATTCATAGAGTTTTCATTGGCTGGTTGTTTAGGGTGTGGGCTGCCAGTTCCTTCTCCCATTTTGCAGTGCTGAGGATCAAACCCAGGGCCTCAGAGAGTGCAGAGCAGCACTCTACCAATTGAGCTAGTGGTGAGTCAGCAAAAGAAAAGGAAGATTCTCAACTAGATGTATTGACATAGTGACTGGGACAGTAAGCTTAAATATTAAAAAGAAAGACCATATGCCTGGCACAGTGTCAGAGAGTGTTTTGTTCTGTTGTACATAGGGTCACCTTGAGTCTGGCCCAACTCAACAGCACCTAATAACAACAACAAGTCTACAGTGTTTCATTATAGAAGAGCAAACACACTAAGACTCACAAAAAGGGGAAAAAATCCTTTAACTCCCATTTATATATATATTACTTTTTGATCTGTAGTTTCCTGCAGATCGGACAGCGGCTTGATGGCACCTAACAACATACCAATGTAAGAAGTTAATAAAAGTGGGAACAGAATGTAGTGTGTGTGCAGACTCTACTACCTTTCTAATGTTTCTGTAATTATGAAACTCTTCTAAAATTTAAATGTTTATTTTTTAAAACTTTATTTGACTCTATAGTCATATAACCATAGAAAAATGTGGATTTTTATTAGCTCACAATTACAGAAGACAAGTGTGTAAGAATATACTTAACAATATAGACAGATACTGCCTAATATTCTTAAGTCTTCATGAAATTTCTTAAGCCCACTTTCTTTTTATTTCTCCAAACTTTTAGGAGTTATTTAAAATTTTTGATAAAAGTTTTTACTCCCCATTTTATATTTCAGTAGCTTCTCTATTAATTAATGTTAAAACATTTTTAAATATGGATGGCATGGTGCATTATAGTTTTGGCCCTTGTAGGAATGAAAGCCTGAATTTTTTTCAGTTGTCTGTTATAGAATCAGTTTTGATATCAAGTTTACACCGCAAACAAAGGGCCAAAATTCTTAGACTTTTCTGAATGGTTTAAGCCAAGATGTAATTTTATCCATATGTTTCCCACAAATGGTTCATCAATTATTGATTAGGCTTAATGAGTATGCTAATAAGCGGAACTCAAGTGGTTTCCTTAGTCCTTCTGTGCTTTCCAGGTCCTCATAAATTTTTGAAATGGTGACTGCTGGAAATAGATTATGGATTGGTGCCAAGAAGCCATAATGTGGACCACATATGGTGTTCAAGGGCTGATGTCTGTCCTTTCAGGGTGGTATCAAAAATGTACTTTCCGTGACATTTGTTCTCAAACGTAAATTAATTTATAAAGTTTCCCCTTGTGTACTTGTTCCACATCTTGCTCATGTTCACAGGAGGTAGTTAAATTTAGATTTTGCCCATTTCGAAGATTAAATTGTGAAGGATAAAATGTGAGTTGTGTTGTCTTTAGAGACAGTCATGGTGACCTAGATTTCAAACAGAAACTTCTGATTGGTTTCACCTTAAGAAGTTTCCTATTGCCAAAGTCCTGAAAATAACTTTTAGAACTTTACTTATTTACCTCCACTTTCTAAATGACATGGGGTTGAGTAATCTACGTTTTTTATATATCAATGCATTCTGATTATTATTCCATCAGAAGGAATAAGTGAGAGTGCACTCACTTTCTTGATAGGCTGCTGGTAAAGAGAAACAAAATATGTTCCGAGAATAATCTCTGCATGAGACAGTGAATTACGTCTGTTGTATTTATATCCAATTTATATACTATGATCTTGAAATATTATGAATGCAAAGCTATTAAAATAGGTTATTGGAAACAATTGTAGTTGGTTTCAGATATTTAAACTTTATAACCTACTTAAGTAAATTCTCTGAATTAATATTATAGTGATTTGTTAAAATAATTGCACATGTATTAAAAAATTGTCTTTCAACATTGTAGATATTGCTATATTTCAAAAGATATCTTCCTATTACTTCATTTCACTCAAATATCAACAGAACTGTATAAGAGGTATAATGATACTAAACCACATCAGAATATCAAGTTCTTTGTTTTAGATACTGAGAGAAGACATTATATAAATATCAGTGCAGAATATACCCCTCAGAAACTACATAAAGAAAGCAGTATGATAGCATATAATGTCACAGAGTGCCAAAGTAAACATGATTGTTTTAATTTGCTGCTCTGCCCTTCTTTTTATGACTGTGATATTGAATATTTCTGGATTCTGTGCATCAATTTATTTTAGATAATTTATTTTAGATAAAATTAGATTTATCTAAATCTAAGCTTAGATAAATTTACATAGATTTATTTTGGACAGTTTTAATTTAGGTAAAAGTATTTATGCTATCATTTTGAATGTTAGAAAATGATAAAATATCAAATTCTTTCACTCATTTTCTAAAATCCTTACTGTGATTCTTGACATAAGAATCATGTCAAAGTTGTAATAAAAGGGTAAAATGATAAATTAAAGAGTGGATATATTTTCACTGCCGTTACTCAAGAACAAAAATGTAGAATGACTAAAAAAGTCAATATTCAGGGTATTTTTTAATGAAGGGATAAATAATTTATGCAAACCACTGAAATAAATTGTTTATCTAGATGCTTGGTCTCTGTCAATTCAGCTTGAAGTGAATTAATGCTGATTGTCTTTACTAACTTGTTTGTTAGGTGCCGTTGAGCCATATCTAACTCATAGCGACCCTCATAGGGTTTTCAATGGCAGACTGTTTCGGGATTGCCTTGGGAGTGGGTTGCCACGTCCTTCTCCCATTTTTGCGGTGCAGGGAATCGAACTCGGGACCTCAGAGACTGCAGAGTGGCACTCTACCAACTGAGCTAACTCTGAGGTCCCGAGTTCAACTCCCAGCACCCCCAAAATGGGAGAAGGGCCTGACAATCCACTCCCAAGTCAATTCCAAAACAGTCAAGCATTGAAAACCCTATGAGGGTCGCTATGAGTCAGATACCGACTGGACAGCACCTAACAACAACAACAACTAACTTACATGGCTATTTATTCCTTTTTATTTATTTTGTTGAATAAACTGATAAATATTCTAATTCTCTTGAAAAAATTGTCGCCACCATAGGGCAATTTTTCTCAAGATAATATTCAATGTAGTTATTTAATATCACCAGGTAAGAATCTTCAAGAAAGTTATTTCACAATTAAATCATGACAATTCAAATTGTGACTGATAGCTAGCCTGCTCTTTAGCTGCAAATGCTGTTTGTGTTGTTGTGGTATTCTTTCCAGGTCAATTTATCTCTGCCGGTTATCAATTTTGGATTAAAGGCATTTGACTTTCAAAAACATTAATTCTTTCACTCTCAGAAAAATCAAGTGTTACCAGAAAACTATAAATAATCATAGAAATAAATAGCAGGATCCTAATTTACATTTAACCTTTGTTTTAAATGATTAATGGATGCTATTTATGTAAACTATTTCTACAATGCAGCATGAAATGAAATTTAAATTGCAGATTTTACAGTGATGTATTTTAACTAGTGACCCTATCACCACGAAGAAAAATAAGAGAAAATCAATTACATTTGTAATAAAGATGCTAATGCATTTCTTGTTTTAAAGTTATTTAAGTTGCGATTGTTTAAGAAACTTCTATTTGTTATGAACTCAAAGAAGATGGTCTGGTGGAACTTTGTAAGAGAAAAAAAATGAATTACTTTCTTTTCATCTCTCAGCTAAACAAATTTCCATCTCTGGGCCAGCTGCTGCAGGTTTGATTTTAGGCCTTGGTGCATCCAGGCTGAGGGAGAGGACTGGGATTTGCATCTGGCATATCAGAGAAGAGTCTGGGTACTGAGTCAGTCTGCCCCCCTGTAGCCATCAGAACATCAGGAAGAGCAGAGTCCACAGAGATGTATATAACTTGTAGTGGGAAGGTTGACACCAGCCCTTTTGAATGCATCGGATCGAGCATCCGAAGAGAAGGTAGAAGCATGTTCTGCTTCCCTAAATTCCAAGGTTTAGGAACATAGCAAAATGGTGGCCCCTGGCTTGGGGGTGTGATAGCAGATTGAAAGCTGGTCAGTCACTTCAAACCAGGTGCACAGCAGAGAATTCTTTTCTTAATATCACTCGCAGGATGACTGAAAGCCACGATTTAGACTCTAATCTCAAATAACAGGCAATGAAATAAAAGGGAGACAGGAAGAGAAATGGAATTTGAAGAGGATTCCAACAAAGAAAGCCAATGGAGAAGAGAGGACAACTCAGACAGAGATTTCACAGTGAGACAAAAAGAGAAGACACCTCGTGGTGGGAGTTAGGAGAACAAAAGGAGAAAGTTTTTTCAAATCACAGAATGAAAACACAAGAGTATGGACATCATAAGGTAAATCCAAGCGAACAGAAGAAGGAACAGGAGCGAATGGAAGAAAGGAAACAATGAACAATTGATTTATTTGAACTGAAGAAAGACTAATAGTTCTATTTATGTCCTACTCAAGATATTGTGTGCTTGTGCAAATAAATGAAAGGTATCTGTGAATATGGGCTGGGATTTAGCTCAGTGGGTAGAGCCCTGCGCTGCAGTCTCTGAGGCCCCGAGTTCAATTCCCAGCACCGCAAAAATGGGAGAAGGGCCTGGCAATTCACTCCCAAGGCAATCCCGAAGCACTCAGCCATTGAAAACCCTATGAGGGTCACTATGAGTCGGATACCGACTCAAAGGCACCTAGTAACAACAACAACAACAACAACATCTGTCAATATAAATAGAATACCACTCACATACTCTATATGAGGAAAACACTGAAATAAAGATTCAAGTTTAGCAGTAAGTCAACAAGAAAAGGATAGAAGGAGAGAAAGTAAAACTGAGGAGGAATGCTACTGAGCAAGTAAAGTGCATGTGGGTAAACAGGAAACTAGTGAAGTGACAAAATGAATGGCACCCAAAGTTCAATTTCCATTCACTAAGAATTAGAATTACTGTGACATCAAGGCAAGCAGTATTTTAGTTCATCTAATTTTGAAAGCAAAAATGTGCAAGTAAAAGATGAAATAAACATAAAGTCTCATAAGACTTCAATTAAGTCCTTTTAAGATTGAGACAGAACCAGTAGAGGAGATAAATACAGCCAATCCGATTTTATTTACTATACACACAGACATATCCTGTAGCTATAATTCAATAACCACCAGAAAAATAAGATTGAAAATCTTGCCAAAAACAAAAATTTACTTAGAAATTAAGAAATAATTCCTAGGCAATATTGCATCAAAGAAAAAAAAACTTATATGATTGTAACTATAGTATATGTACAAACCTGAGACACAGGAGGGATTCTTCACAGAGGAACAAAGAAGCACTTAAAGCATCATCATATTCTCATTATTAAGAAAGAAAATGAAAAGGACCCTAAGTATTCGACTAGACAACTCATAGAGTTTACAAGCTCCTTCAACAAAGTAGCAGGACACAAAATTAACACTCAAAAATCAGTTGGCTTCCTTTATACCAATAACGAATAGGAAGAGAAGGAAATTAAAACAATCCCATTCACAACAACCCACCAAAAAATTAGACATTTAGGAATTAATATAACCAAAGACCCTAAAGACCCCTACAAGGCAAACTTCAAAACACTAAGGAAAGAAATTACAGAAGATTCTAGAAGATGGTAGTACCTCCCTTGCTCATGCTGGTGGACACAGAGAATTAACAGTATGAAACCTTAACTTTCTAAAGGGAAAGACTCCTCTTTGGTGAGGGCAGAGGCAGTTCCATGAGGTGATACAACCCTTTGGAATGTAAACAAACACATTCAGGTGCTTTTTAAAACCCTTTGAAATGT
Source organism: Pedetes capensis (assembly GCA_007922755.1). Classification (NCBI taxonomy): domain Eukaryota; kingdom Metazoa; phylum Chordata; class Mammalia; order Rodentia; family Pedetidae; genus Pedetes; species Pedetes capensis. The sequence continues at coordinate 7,196 of VMDO01032705.1, forward strand.
GAGTGAGTAGCAAAAAGGCTCCCCAGGAGATAAGGCTGTAAATCCACCTGGAGTAATTCAGTATCTCTAACATGGAAACGTGGCTCTCATTCAATTATCCTTTAGTCCTTGTTACCAATCACCTTTGTCCAGTAAGCCCTGACCACTTCCTGCTGTGTCTGGGTTCAGTCTGCAGAACCGTTATTTCAACTCTCAGGCCTTTTCACACATCCTAGCTGCTGGGATCTCAAATGCTCTCAACATCTATGTCAAGATGCATCTAGATTTGGACTGATTATCACCATCACTTCTGCTGACTCATTGGTCCAACCTACCATCCATCTCCTCAGGAAGGATGAGAACACTTTCCGCAGACCCTTCCACAGGCCCAGCCAAAGCCATCGTCCAGCAGGTCCTGTGTTCCAGCCCTCTGCCTGGGAGCTTCACATCCTACCCCAAGGGAGTTCTCGAATTATCTTCTCAGGCTCAGGAATCCCACTGCTCCTCTGCCCTGCCCTCTCCATGGGGCCAGTTTTGAAGCACTGTAGATGCCCCCACCTTGGTGCTCCTAACCTATCCTGGGATGCTCTCTAGGCAGATGTTCAGAAGGTCAACTCCCTTCCAGAACCAAGGCTCTTCGCAAATGCCATCTTCTCTAAGACGCACACCTGTTGTCTACCCTGCTGGATGTTTCTTCACAGCATTATCAATAACCAAGCCACTGCTTCTTCCCCCTAGACTAGAACGTAGACTGGGTGAGGGAAGAGAATGTTTTATTCATGGCTGTATCCTCGGCCCCATGGCCGGCACAGAGAGAATATTCTTTTTGTAAAGTGAGTAGCTATTAAATGTCAAATTGTGCAGAGAAGACATAATGAATAAATTTGTAAACACTGTGTGAAGTGAAATGGCACAGAATATTTAAAAGTAATGTGAAGGAAATCACAAAGTGAAATTCAGTTGTGAAATGTTATGAGTATTTTGCAGTAAATATCTTCATATATATATATATATATATATATATATATATATATCCATAAATAAGAAATCCAATGGAAACTAAGTTTTCAGAAAAAATCTTAGAGGAAGGCTTATGGTTTGTCTTTGTTTTATTTCATAGCAACTGATCTTCTCATAAATATACACCATTAAATGAAAATTTTCTCAGCCGGAATGATTTAGGGGTAATTCTCATTGGAATTTTGGAAAATTTACAGCTCTTATGTCAGGTTGTCTAACAGGATCCCTGTTGCCTTTAGTGATAAATGTTGTGTTTGAGGTTAGGGAAAGTTTACTTACCGAGAAATACAACTTCTGCCTCTTTCCTCACTCCCTCTGGCCAGCCACTTTCTCTATCTTGCTCATATATATATTTGTTTAGGTGAATCACAGGCCCAATTTAAGTGCAATAATAAATTTAGTCGTTTTTCTTTTATCTTTATTCTTCTAATGTGACATAGGAATAAACTTACCTGGTGAATTATTATTCTTGTATTTTATAATGCGTAAAACACGATGAGTAAATGAGTAATGAGTAAATGAGTAAAAAACTTCCCTTTTCATTTGATTTTATTTCTGACTTAAAATATAAATTGCGTATTTTTCTTAATACTGCACTATTTCATCCTTTTCCTCTCTGGTTCTCATACGTAAGTGATAAAATATTATTAGCTCCTCTGTGGTTGGGATATTGTCCCTTATTTTCTCAAGGCTAATCTGTAATCATGTTTCTTTCTAGAAGCCATCTTTCTTTTTAATCATTTGCAACTACTCTTTACACTTTTGTTATGTAATTTGCTACTATTTGATATATCACTGTAATCATTTTAATAATAAAACCAAATTATTATATGCCTATTGTTTCGGTAATATACTTATGAAATGAAATTGAACTGGAGTCTGTGTTTAAATTAAGGGCTTCAGGGGAAAAGACTTAGAGATGCAATGAACAAGCTTAAATATGTAAAGAAAACTCCAGCTTGACAAGGGAGATTTGGGAGGTTTAATTTTTATTTGCCTTCTCATTATAAATGACCTTGAGACCTACCTTTTTCATAACAAATTTTGATTATCTTTTCTGCACATGGTGGTATGCCTTAGAGTTAGAAGTTTGAAAATTCAAATTGTCCTTAAAAAGTGTCTGATATGTGTTCTAGAACAAAAATCAAATATAAACCCAAATACTTAATGAACTGTGATCTGTCACACTACAAGAGGAACAAATCATTAAAGAAACCAAGCATATCATAATTTGAGAAATTTAGCAGTTCTTAAATTCCAGTCTAAGGCAAAACATAATTCTCTTTAATGCAGTGCTAGCTAACCTGTTAGAGAGCAAGGGCATGCTTTACGTCATCACACATGCTCTTACATGCTTCTTCTGTTGTGTCTTGTATATTATTTTAGCATCTCGACTATCTTCACCCCATCCCTTTGTATCTTTCTTAATATAAGCATCCGTATTAACAATCTATTAGACATCTTATTGTTTATCCTTCGATGACAATCAAACTGTCAATGACAGTGAGGTTTATTTTGTAGAATAATTGCCTTTGGTGGACAAACTTTATGCATCTTTAACTGGAGAAAGACTCCAGGGTTTCTCTGACCTCCACATGAAAGAAAGCAGTGATCAGTCCATGGTGGCTGCTTCAGGGGTGGGATGGAGCCAGCCACATGTGTAACAGGTCATCTTCACCCTGTGTGGTGGCTCCTCCCACCCATTGGGACAAAGGAGCTAAAAAGCATTTCATCCTGATCTCTTCTTCCTCTTTATTCTGAAATCTCTTTGGCAGTCATTTCCCCAGAGGCCCCACTTCTCTGGAAAAATTTGCCCCACAGAACTGCTACTGTAGTGACACTAATTCCCATTCTGCTCGCCACAGTCACCTCCAGAGCCCCTGCAGACCTGCTCTTCAGGCATCACCTCCAGAACCCCTGTAGACCTGCTCTCTGGACATCCAGAGCCCCTGCAGACCTGCTCTCTGGCAGAGGCACCCTCGTGGCTCCCCTGGCACCTCAGGCCCTGCCTCTGAGCACCTGTGTACCTGCTGACTTGACCTCGCTGCCCCCAGGACCACACCTACGCTTAGTCATACGGTTCACCTGCCCTGCGCTGGCCGGGTGGCCCTGTGGTCATCCTCTTTTCATCTCTGGTTCATGTTGGGAATGATGCTCTGCAGGTGAGAGCATGCCATCTGGCTCTCCTCCCTGGGCAGCCACCCCTGGAGGCTGACCTGTCCTCCGCCTGGTGACCTGAGTGGGCTCAGCCCAGCATGGGCCCTAGTGACATAAACTCCCCGCAGGCTCCTGGCTTCTGCTCAGGCCTGGACGATGCAGGTCACTCTTCTGTGTGTTTGATGACTACTCACCCCATCACAGCCCCACACCCGTGTCCACAACCCGATAACAGCCCTATCTGTGGATTTTCCTTGATGTCCTGCAGACGAATTCACCCCTCATGCTCCAACCACAGGCACCCCAAACCTTGACTTCTGCTTAGCCCAACTTGACCTGTGAAGTGTCTGCCTTTCTGGGCATTCACTCTCCTTGTTCCTGAGGTTCCTGCGTTGGATCCCAGTCTTCTGTCAGGTCCCCCTGCTTTCTTTGCTGTGTGTCAGTGGATCCTTAGGTCCCAGTTGCCTCCTTCAGCCCTTCCCAGTCACCTCCTGGTGGTCCGAGTCAGAGGGGGGCACACAGGGGAGGCACTCAGACCCCTACCCTGCCACACAGCCTGTGGTGTCTGTGACCTTCTCATCTCCTTGTCATTAATTCCTTTTCTGCTGTTGTCACTTATGGAGAGTTTCTGTAGTTTGCTTCTACTGTAAAGGATGGATCATAATTCCCACCTTACAGGATTAGAAAACTGAGTTTAAAAGAGGTCAGGGAATTGGAATTCAACTCAGGCAGTTTGATTCTAGAGTTTGGGCCAATAAACACAGGGCCAACCCCGCTCTTTTTCAGAGAAAAATAAGCACAGCTAATTGGAAAGCCTCTCCGCCTACTCCTTAATTATTTGTATGATGTCAGTCTTCGCATGTGATGTGGGTGTGTGTGAACAGACACCTTTGACACATGCCCCGGGGTTCGTCGGTTCTGTCTGAGAGAGGGCAGCGCTCCTTGGACTCCAGTGACACCCCCACTTGCATCTCTGTTCTCCTGCAGAGGTTTGGATTAAGCAATCAGCTCTTCTCGCATTCTTTTTCTTTATGCATAAAGCTACCCAGTGACAAAACAATTTCTCCACCCCTCCCCTTGCTGCGTGATTTCTTACTATGCCCCTGACAGAATTTTGTAAGTGTGGCCTACTCTCTCCTCGTCATGTCACACTCCTCATTTCCTCATCACTTACTGTGGTTACATCTGCAACTGTGCCACCTTGGCGTCCGATGACGTCAGATCTTGGAAGCTAAGCAAGGTCAGCCTGGTTAGTGCTTAGATGGGAGACCTCCTGGGAACACCAGGTGCTGTAGGCTTGGGAGAAGGACCCGGCAACCCACTGCCAAAAATCAATCAGCCATTGAAAACCCTATGAATAGCAGAGAAGCACTGACAATAATGCAGGGCATGGCATAGTGTCAGGGAGCGTTTCCTTCTGTTGTACACATGAGTCGGACCCGATTCGATGGCACCTGGCAAATAACAGCAGCAATAGACCAGTGGGGTTATTCTGGGACCTCCATTGTCTCCTGAGGATCCGTGCTGTGTTTTGTTTATGCTAGCTCTGTATTAGACCTTGAAATCAGGTAGGTCACATTTCTTCCACCTCATTGGATTAGCTTTGCCTTTTTAGGTTGTGAAACAGATTTTCTGAGGAGAGGTCTTGCCTCAGAGGAAGACCCCTTCCCAGCCCTGACATGGTAGCACCTCTTTTCTTCAAATGGAAATGGTGTCACTGGCCATGGACCAGGCTACCTCAGAGGGTGCTATTTACTAGCAGTCATGATATTTGCGAAGGGTGTTATCTGGCAGAATAGTACTAACCACTGATCAAGCTATTGGTCTCATTGGAAGCTGGCATGTTGATACTGATGTCTCAAAAATTGCCTGGGAATCAGATGGCTGCAGAGGGAATACCCTTTCCTCCTGCTCCACACCTCCTATCGCTAAGCCACAGAAATCTGACTTTACCCTAGGATTGCTTTATGTAAGTTTTTCCAAAAACATCAATAACAATTGCATGATGGACTAATTTTAAGGACATGTCAGTATTTACTTTACAGCCTTCTCTGCAGCACTGGACACTGTTGGTTTTTCCTTAAAATTATCTTCCCTTTCTTCCCGTGAAATCGGTTTTTGAGTTTCCCTGAATCTCCTGCTTTTACCTTTAATTGACGTTTGTGGTTTCTTTCATCTGTCTTTAGATTTTTTCAGGTATCATCCTTGCTTCTCATGTAGTTCTCTGGATGGTGGTTGTTGAATCTTAATGTGTGTACGAGTTACAGGTGATTTTCTTAAAACTCAGTCTGAGCAGGAGGTCAGGGCGGGGCCTGGGGTCCTGTTCTCCCAGGTGCCCCTTGAGGTGCTGCTCAAAAGTTGGTGGTGTCAGTGAGACAGAAGGCCTTTGCCTCTGTAGCGAGCTCCTCTCTAGCTTCTGAGAATTCCCAGGTCTCCGTCCTGGGGCCCATTCCCTGAGGAGCAAACATCTGCCTGCCTGACACCTCACACCCACATCACAGGCTCAACAGGAATTCATTCTCTTCACCACAAAGCAAGCACCTTGCCGGGGTGAATGTGATGCTTACAGAGTCCTCAGGTGTTGGAGCCACAGCACTCAGTCACATCTCATCCTTGTCCTTTTCTTCTTACCTGAACAAAGGAAGAAAATAAACAGCTGACTCAAGGAAGCAAACACCATGGGAGGTGTTTTCACCTTTGATCTTCACAGTGACTTTTCCTCAGATGTTCCACCCACATTCCTGTGTGTTTACTGACTGTGTTTAAATACTTTACAATGTTTGCAATGCCAACATTTTCTCCATTTTTAAGGTTTCTTATCCAAACTAAATCTTGGTAGTTTTGCTACTATATTAATTATGTTTCATTAAGTTTTTGTCATATTTTTCATCTTGGGTTTCAAGTAATCCCATTTCTCTAATTACATACTTTGAGTTTTCTTCATATCTCTATATTAATCAGCATATATTCATTTTTATATTATGTAATTTAATCCTAAAACAATAACTATATACAATAAAATTTTTTAATTTAAATTTCTTTCATTATTTATCATACATTGAAATATTTACATTGTTACCATCATACACATAGTTACTCTGTGTATCTTGCATATTTCATAAACACATTATCATATTTTTAATAGTTTCATGATTATGAGCAGAATGTTATTTAATTTTCATTGGAAATTTTTAATGTACAACTTAATGGGTTTATTCTGACATGTATTTCATTGTGACATTTCCATGTATGCATTTCATTGTACATTGCTCACATAATTTCCCCCTTACCCTCTCATGACCCTCCTACCCCATCCCCACCTCCCGAGCAAACATCTCCTTTCTCCTTGTAAGTCTTTTTGTTGGAATATTTATCTGTATATGTGTATCCCTATTTTGACTTAAGTCCAAACTTTTTTTCTATAGTGGCCTATCTTTTTGCATTCTCACAAGTATTACATGAGTGATCTAGTCCGTTTGCATTATTGCCCTCCTTTGGTATTATTGGTATTATTATTATTGTTGTTATTTCCCAGTACTAATAAAGTTGAGCTGTGTACATTGAGGTTGATCTCTCTTCCCTTCCTTCCTCCTCCCCCTCCAGTCTTCTCCCGTTATCACTTCCTTTTGCTAGATCTCTCCCTCCTTCTTTCCACTCCTTAAATTGTTCCTTCCATGCTAAGTTTTCATGAGCTTTTTATTATGTTCCAATTTATGCATAGGATTTTTTCCTCCTTCTAAGTTTGATTCAGCTCCCACATATGAGTGAGACTATATGGTATTTCTCTTTTTGGGCTTGTATTTGTTCACTTAAGATAATTTTCTCCAGTTCCACCCATTTTGCTGCAAATGATATTATTTTTTTAAATTGCTGAGTAGTATTCCATTGTGTATATGTTCTATAAGTTTTTTATCCATTCTTCTGTTGATGGGCACTTTGGTTGATTCCATATCCTTGCTATTGTGAAAAGTGCTGCATTGAACATGGAGATGCAGGTGTCCCTGTGGTATGATGACTCGTCTCCTTTTGGGCATATTCCCAATTGTGGTACACAGCTGGGTCATATGGCAGATCTATTTTTAGTTTTTTGAGGTACCTCCATATTGATTTCCAAAGGGGTTGAACCAATCCACAACACCACCAGCAGTGTGAGAGGGTTCCCTTTTCTCTGCAACTGTACCAGCATTTGTTTTATTGATCCTGGCCATTCTTACTGGAGTAAGGTGGAATCTGAGAGTTGTTTAGATATGTATGCTTCTTGTTCAAAATGATGAGAAGTTCAATTTTGTATTTTTATGAGGACACTATAAAATAGAGCAAGCTATCATTCCAACCAATATTAATTTAAATTTCTATCAAATAATTTTGAGTACAACTGAATATTAATCTAAAATAAATCTTTGGTTTCAGAAGTTCAGGCAGAATGATTTTTTTTGATAACTTGAATGTTGAGTTGAACCAAGTATAGGAAAAATATTTTAATTGGTAATCTAAAAATATATTTCTGAGAAAATTGCTGAGGTGCGTATGTCAAATATAAATATACTTAAGTCTAAAAATGAGAAGTGGTTTTGAGTCTTAAAAATGATATCTGTAAACAGGAGGTTCATTAGAATGACATGTTTACATTTCTCTAGGCATCTAGTATTTATTTTTAAACTCTTGATTTAGGATTAAAATCCGGAGAAATGAAGCAAGAAGGCCACAGTTATTGATGGGCCATTGAGTGTTCATCTTTACAGAGAATTTCCCTTTTTAAAACCTCTTCAAAAATCACTACCAAAGTTTATTTCATCATCTCTACACAAACTAATAATCATTCCTTGCTGGACTCTTTTTAACTGGTCAAGTTGACACAAAATACTCTCCAATTTTGTTGGACTAGCATTAATGGATGTAAAATGGATGAAGGATGTATTCTCCTTTATATAAAAAAAAAAACCTCTATAAATATCTGCATGTGTTATTTTGGTTCCAATGAACTATTCTTAAATGTGTGTTCATGAATACTGCTAAGTTTAGCTGATTCTCTGTTGTTTACCAGAACAATTTCCTAAATGACTTCTGTCAGGTATGTTTTAAATTACTGGCTTGTCTTGCGTTTTCAGGCTTTGTTTGTACAAAGAGAATAGTAGATATCTGTCAAGTTTCCCAAATTTAGTAATCAAAGATGTGTCATTTGTCCAAAATCTTAGTACTGTTATAGATCAGAAGAAAATAACAAGAGCAGTAGAAGGAAGACATTACTGGATAAGTAGAGTTAGAAAACTGAATCTATATGACTGGTACATGCTTTGTATAACTTTTTAGATGAGGCCTATAGCTAGACTCTCAATCTCTTTTCTTTTTAAAAATATACTAAGGCTTCTTTGAAGCCTGCAGCCATAGCCCTGTGGCATCTGATCCCGTCAGATCTCAGAAGCTAAGCAGGGTCGGGCCTGGTTAGTACCTGGATGGGAGACCGCCTGGGAACACCAGAAACTGTAGGCTTGGGAGAAGGACCTGGCAACCCACTCCCAAAAATCAAGCTGCCACTGAAAACCCTATGAACGGTAGAGAAGTACTGACAATAATGTTTCCCCTGTTGTACAGAGGGTCACTATGAGTCGGATACCGACTCAAAGGCACCTAACAACAACAACAAGGCTTCTTTAACTCATTATTTACCATCAGTGATTAACATCTTATAACCCTTTATCATGTGTATTTTTTCATTTGTTCCTACATTTTGAAAATATTTATTATGTGCTTATGTGAATGTCACTGCTTAGACATGACAAAAGAGAAAAGCTTCTGGTCACAACAATCTTACGTTCTAACTGGAGAAGAAGATATTAAATAAGCAAGTAAAATTAATCAAAATTTGATTTAGGAAATAAAATACATTCATTGAGAACAACATGTATACTAAATAAATATGGATTTGTCAGTGGAAAATGAATAAAGACTGCTGCTGCTGCTGTTATGCTGTTAGGTGCCGTCGAGTCAGTATCCGACTCATAGCGACCCTCATAGGGTTTTCAGTGGCTGACTGTTTCGGGATTGCTTTGGGAGTGGATTGCCAGGCCCTTCTCCCATTTTTGCGGTGCTGGGAATCGAACTCAGGACCTCAGGGACTGCAGTGCAGCGCTTTACCAACTGAGCTAAATCCCAGGGCAGTCTCTACCAACTGAGCCAAATCCCAGCCCCAAATAAAGACTAGTAAGTAAAAAATTTAAATATAACCACATTACAAATATAAGAAGAGAACTTAGGGTGTAGTAGTTTGGGATAGGTAGAATTGAGAGTTCAATTGCCTTTCTTTTTTCCTTCCTCCCTTCTCTCCCTCCCCTCTCCCTTCCGCCTCCTCTCTGTTTCCTTCCTTGCTTCCTTCTTTTCTTTTCCTTTTCTTTTTGTTTCATTTCTTTTCTTTCTACCTTACCTTACCTTTTGGTTTTGCTTACTTCTCTCTGCCTTCTCAAAGTCATCAATCAATCACTGGGTAAATTTTCTACTATTTGGCAACTGCTTGAAAGACCTAGGCATCTGTCATCACTGTTCTTTGGCCTTTCAGACAGGAATATCTGTTACTACTCCATAGTACTCCATAACTATTCTTAGTTGGTATAAAGAAAAGAAAATGCACCCAGACGTCCCATACCCAGGTCCTTAAAGATGTTAGGGAATCTTTGTGCAGCATAGCAGTGTTTACTCAGTACCAGTACCCTATCTCCAGTGCCTACCTCAGCATTCCTTGCTATGGGCCGGTTTTTGAGAGAAGGCAATGACTAAATGTCATTGAGGGCAGTGAATTAATACAATTCACTGTGCGGTGTGTGTGGGTGCATGAAGGGGTGGGGACAGAATGTGTTAAGGGTACAGTTTCTCCTAATGGTAAAAGCAGAAACTACAATTAGTAAACAAAAATAGTCTGACTTTCCTTTCATAAAAGAGAGGAGGGAAATTTAGACACAAAGTTTCTTTCCTTTTATTCTTTTCTGGAAAATATTTGTTGGAGTGGTTTAGGGAGATGTTCACAAAAGAACAGTTGAAACCTTGGTGCCAGCCAGCTGTAGGTGCTCATATGAGATCTGCTCACACAGAGGAAAATCCTGTTTAAGAATGAATAATGTACATCAAAATGCACATATATGTAAAAGCCACAATGAAAAGCATGCCAGAATGAATCACATTAAGGTGTACATTAAAAATGTCCAATAAAAAAAGAAAAAAGAAAACCGTATTTGCAAATTTTCCCTTCAGCCTAGCATTCCTTACCTTCTTGGGTTAACCCTAGGTTCTGTCATCATTCTTTTTCAACACCATGTGCATATGAAAGAACACAGTATGTTAAAGACAAAACTGTGAGGTTGAAAAAGTGTGCACTAAAGAATCTACTGGCAGCTCTTCAAATAGTCCTTCCTGCTTCCTTTGGTCTTTTTCTCTCCTTCTCTTTCTAGTTATGAAATTTGTTTGGTATTGCCTCTTTTCCCGTCTCCAATATTTGCTGAGAAAGAAAAAGTGATTTAGAATTTCTTCCAATATGCACAGGTTTCATGTTTTACACGAACCAACATCTACAAGATAAATTGTGACAATAAAAATCATAACAGCTTCCAGAGCATGACATGGAGTGTCGGCAAATGCGTTTTAAAAATAAATTTAAAATAATTTTAAGTGTTTCATCTGATGCCTGGTAAATAGTCACTGTTACATTTAATGCCCATAAAACTTCCTAAAGGGAGAGGGGACTAAATCCTGCTTAAAGATATGTATACACTTGCAAAATACAATGGGAGATGCCCCAAAGGGCTTCCCAGAAAGTGTTCCTTTAAATTGTTGGAGATTGCCTCATTCTCCACTTTCATTTAAAGTGAAGTCCTTGGAGTTAACAGCAGTGCCTTGGGGCTAACTTGGAAGCCATTCTCATGACCAAGTCAGTGAAGTTGTTGTTGTTGTTGTCAGGTGCCGTCCAGTCGAGTCCGACTCATAGCGACCCTATGTACAGCAGATCGAAACACTTGCCGATTCTGTGCCAGGCAAACCATCTTATTTATGTTTAAGCCCATTGTTGCAGACACTGTCTTAATCCATCTGGTGGAGGGTTTTCCTCTTTTGCGTTGACCTGCCACTCTTCCAAACATGATGTCCTTCTCCAGGGATTGTTCTCTCTTGACTACATGTCCGAAATATGTAAGACGCAGTTTGGCCATTTTTGCTTCCAAGGAGCACTCTGGTTGTACCTCTTCTAGGACAGATCTGTTGGTTCTTTTGGCAGTCCATGGAATATTCAATAGACGTCTCCAGCACCACAATTCAAAAGCATCAATTCTTTTTCTGTCTCTCTTGTTCAATGTCCAGCTTTCACAACC
>VMDO01032706.1:0-18699 GCA_007922755.1 Pedetes capensis
GTTAGATTTTTCCTTTTTCTTTTTGATGAGATTTGCCAGAGGGGTGTCTATCTTATTAAACTTTTCAAAGAACCAACTCTTAGTCTTATTAATTTTTTGAATTATCTCTTTAGATTCTAATTGAGATATTTCTCCCTTTATTTTTGTAATTTCCCTCTGTATGTTCCGTTTAGGGTTGTTTTTTTGTTGGATTTCTAGTCTATTTACTTTTCATATTGACACAGGGTCTTGCTAAGTTACGCAGGCTGCCCCTGGTCTCAAACTTGCAATCTTCCTACCTCTGCCTCCCATGTCTCTGGGATTATAGGTGTGAGCCACCCCACGTGGCTTTATAGTATTTTGAAAAAGACATTACAATAATATCTCCCTTCATTTGTAAAGCTGTATGTACTAAAACTTCAAAAGGTGTCCAATTATAATTTTTAACTTGTTTGTCATCCTTAGCAAGATAAGCATTTGTCAAAGAATATCCTTATATTTAGGAGAAAAAATTTGTTTATATGTTCTCTGAAGAAATATAATTTGTAATTGAATAATTTGCTTTTCAGATATCTTAATATCTATGTTGGGCTTCCTGATGTTGAAGAAAGCTTCAATGTAACTAGACCAGTGTCCCCTCATGAGGTAATTATAAACCTTTAATTGGACCTGTTTGCTTTGACTCAAAGGGTCTGCCCTAATATATACTCTTAGGAGACTGTTTAAAACAGATTTAAAAAAATCTTTTCTGAAACCAAGATAACTAAAATAAGCACTACTATACAAGTTGAGAAGGCCTAATCCAAGCATCCAAACTCCAAACTAAGTACACTCATGCTCAACTGATAAAGCCTAAGCAAATATTCTAAAATATAAAACAATCCGAAACCTGAAACTCTTCTAACCCCATGCAGTTTGGATAAGGGATACTCAATCTGTGCTACACTGTATTGAGAAGCAATTCTGTGGTATTTATTCTGTCATTTACTCATAATTAGGTTGTGCTGTGTATAACTGTCCTATATATGTCCTTTTCTGAGCATGGAGCATTTCTCCACCAGCCCCAGGCCCTGGGCCTCCCACAGGGTGCTGTTCATTGAGGTAATTACTCATCTAGCACACTTGGAGGGTCAGCCAGGCAGTGTGTTGGGAAGCAGAGATGAAGGACTAGGAGCTTGTCGTCTCATAGGAGAGGTGGATGAGAAGACTATTGAAGTGTAAGGCTCTCGCACAGCTGCAGGCTAAGAGGGCAGGCCTGCTTATTGGTTTTTAACAGATCCGGGATTTCTCTTCAGCTTCCTCCACATAGTGTCCCTAATTGGGAATTGGTTCAGGAAAGAACATGAATATTGTAGATCCATCTGGTTTGTGTTCAGGTTTGTGAAATAGTGATGAGAGGATGTAGCACAGAGATCTTTACAAGGAAGGTGTTTGGTGTTATGGTTATTATCTAAGCAAAAATTTAATAGGTGGTGATGACTAAGTAACCAGATACTTGATATAGGTAAATTTTGGTATTATTTAGACATGCAAGTATTAATTGAATTTATTTTGTGCCTTAATGTTGGAAAAAAAGTGAGATACAGTATCTTCCTCAAGTAATTCATACTTTTGCAGAGAGATGAAAATAACATTGAAACAGAGACACTAGGGGTTGCAAATTCGAATGCCTATAAGGACCAGGTCTGTAAGGTAAATACGTGAAGTTGTCTTGAAGGGAAGTGTTGAGGACTGTGGGATATTAGAGAGTTTATGTCTTGGTTTGGCTTCTCCCTCCTCCCCATTCCATTTTCCTAGATCTTTGCGATCTTTAAAGGACTAGGCAGCAAACTGGCAATCTTCAGATTATCTCCTGAACTATGTTCCTGAGTTCAGAGAGGAAGAAGACACAGTATTTGAAGTAGTCCAAGAAGGCTGAATGGGCTGGGATTTAGCTCAGTTGGTAGAGCGCTGCTCTGCAGTCTCCAATGTCTCAGGTTCGATTCCCAGCACTGCAGAACTGGGAGAAGGACATGGCAATCCACTCCTGAGGCAATCCCAAAACTGTCAGCCATTGGAAACCTTATGAGGGTCCCTATGAGTCAGATATGACTTGATGCCACCTAACAATAACAAAGAAAGCTGAGGCTACATTTGTCATCATTACTTTCTGATGTTGAAGATAACATGGGCAATATTGTAATTGTGGGTGGAAAAGATTCCTCAGAGGGATTTTGGCTCTTAGATCGCTGGGGAGAGTGAGACACGTAGGGGCAGGCGTGGAGCCACAGCAGGGCTGGCCAGATGCAGGTGCTGCAGCCTCATCAGCACAACCACACTCCTGTGACCGAGAGGCCAAGGGGACAGGGTGTGATGTGAGCCTGATGGAGTGGGTCCCCAGTTTTTTTATTTTTATGTTTTATCATATCCTTAGAATTTCATTTCCATTTGTGGGGATGAATTTGTAAAAAACCCACTGAATGCTTGCCTATCAAGGGCATTACATTAATTTTATTAATAAAAAAATAGTGGTAATACAGTGGTATATACCAGGCACCATTCTAAAAATATGTTTTTATGCTTTGGTAATTAAAGTGATGGTTCCTCATTGCCATTTTACATGTGAGAAGACTGAGATGCAGAAAGGAGATTGAAAAGATAAGTGATAAAGCCAGGATTTGAGCTCAGGCAGTGGAGTCCACACTCATCACTATGGCACATGGCCATTGGTCTTGCATGAAGGAGAAGGGTTGGCTTAGTTAATATAATTACAGAGTTTTCTCTCTATACATATTGTTGTTGTTGGGTGCCTTCGAGTCAGATCTCATAGTGACCCAATATACAAGAGAAAGAAACACTCCGTGACACTGTGCCATGCCCACGATTTTTTATGTTTGAACTCAGTGTTGCAGACACTATGTTTCTCATTTTTAGTTGTGCCACATCAGCAAAAGGTGGTCCCAAGGGTTTCTCTATTCCTAGTGTTAAGGTCAACTCTACTTTGAGGAGGCAACTCTTCCTTGGTCATTTCTTGAATGCCTTCCAGCCTGGGAGGGTCATTTTTCCAGCACTATATTTGACAATGCTGTGCTGTTTGTAGGGTTTTCAGTGCTAATTGTTTCTGGAGTGAGCTGCCGGGTCCTTCTCCCTAGTCTGTCTTAGTCTGGAAGCTCAGCTGACACCTGTCTACCATGGGTGGCCTTGGTGGTATCTGAAACACCAGTGGCATAGGTTTTGGCATATATCAGTAATTGTTGTTGTTGTTAGGTGCCGTCGAGTCGGTATCCGACTCATAGCGACCCTCTGTACAACAGGGGAAACACTATTGTTAGTGCTTCTCTGCTGTGCATAGGGTTTTCAATGGCAGATTGATTTTTGGGAGGGGGTTGCCAGGTCCTTCTCTCAAGCCTACAGCACCTGGTATTCCCAGGCGGTCTCCCATCCAGGTACTAACCAGGCCCGACCCTGCTTAGCTTCCGAGATCTGCCGGGATCGGATTTCACAGGGCTATGGCTGCAGGCATATATCAGTAATAGAAGTATTAATATTTTAAAATCTCAGACACTGTTTGAAAGGCTTGAAATTTCTATCTATTTTTGTTTAGTAGAAGCCAGAGAGAGGATTTAGTAACCATGAATTATATGACTAGTGTTCAGAGAAATTCTTTTTGAAATGACAAGCCTCCTGAGAACCACCAATATAACAGTGAAATCATCAGAAGATTTGGATAGGGTTTCCTGTGGCTGATTGTAGTTCAGGCAAGAGCATCATTTAGTTTGTCATCACCATGTCAACTAGGGCATACACCTCCAATTTCTGAAGCCCCACGGATGGTTCAGAAATTGCGAGAATGATGTGATGAATGATTGTGCTGTAACATTGCAATATAGTTTACTGTATTTGGAGAATAAAAATGTATGATTTAAATCTGTGCGTTTGTGTGCATGTATGTGTGTGTGTATACTTTCATTACTATTATATTGATTGTTAATCGTTTTGAACCACAGGCCCAATCGCATGGATTACTTTGCATGACTCACTTTGCAAGGAACAATCTGATTGCTTTAAAGATAGGAGAGCAAATTGGGGGTGGCACCAGGTCAATGAGAAGGAAATCAGTACTAGGTTTATTGTTCCATCTCTGCACTGGCAGAGCCAGGGATGCTATGGCAATGTCTAGGTCACTGTGTGATATCATCTCCCTCATAGAGATGGTAGGCTGATAACTGACATTCCCCTAAGGAAGCATGTGGGACAGCTCAGGGGAGGAAAGATCAGAGTTCAGTGTGGGTCATGCTTTTACTAGAGTCAGAGCTGAAGGGGTCAAGACCTTTTCTTTTCCAGAGAGGAGGAACAGTAACTGTCTTAATTCTATTCCAGTGCCGTTTGAGGGACATGACTTACTCTGCCCCCATTACAGTGGACATCGAATATACCCGAGGCAGCCAGAGGATCATCCGCAATGCCTTACCCATTGGCAGGTGGGAAATTAAGTTTCTGTTGGAGCTACTCTGCCCAGAGTCCAGCCCTGTGATATGAACTTGAGTTACTAAAGTTCTCTTTGCCTCATTTCCTCATTAGAAACACGGGGGAAATGGTACCTGTTTCTTGGGATTACTTTGTGGATCTAAATGACTCAACACATATAAGGCTCTTAGAGCAATGTCCAGTGCAGAATTGTGGTTGTTATTAATTGTGGAACTTTTTCTACAAAGTTCAGGAAAAACTTCCCTTTCTTCCTCTCAGCCCTAGCTGTCAAGGAACAGTAGGTAGGATAGTATTCCATTGAACTCTCCTGGGCTGGTCTTCTTGGTGCATCCTATATGTATATTTTAAATTTGAGTTTTCCTGGAAGTTTTACTGCCTGCCAAATAGCAATATTTAAGGGAGATATTACTTATTTGCCCAGAACAAGTTTGGAAATGCTGTACTAGATAGTATTGCTAGTGTTTTTGGAATCTTTTTTTAATTAGAGAAATAAACTGATTCTCCTGTAGAAGTATACAAAAGCCCACAATGTTGTGAGTTTAGTAATAGTATTGTATTTTAAATTTAGTCTACCTACTTCCTGTTTCTTAAAAGTCCTAAGAACTTAATAAACATATTTGTTCAACAAATGCATATGAACTGCCTGTCATTTGTCAATACTGGGTACTCAAGTGAATAAAAAATACTACAGATCAGCTCCTGCTGACTACACACATTCATCTACAGTTGCCAAGGAAGGCAGGCATAAGGAATTATGGCACCATGTGGTGAGTACTATCATAGGGAAATCCTTAAGGGCTCCTCCTTACACTTCCTTCAAAGAAGGAACTCTTTGTATTGTTTCTGTCCTCATTCTTCAGTTAGGAATATATGTAGGGATATTAAAATATTCATCTCGTTTTAGCAGGACTGTTTATCAGTGTTGAGAGCATTTCTTTTTCTTACTTATGGACCATATTTGTGTCCAGTTAAATCTTGATGCATTGCTAAATTATGTACCAGAATGAATATTTTGAAAGAAAAGCAGGAGAGACTGGAGCAATACATAGATAGTAAGATTTAGGGCTTAGATTCTGGGTGAAGGAGAGAACATGTAACTGGTATTTATTGAATATGTACGTACCAGATACTATGATAGATGATTTTCTTTGTTAGCCCTGCATTCATAGAAATGACTTCTGTTAAATACAGTGGTTATATGTACCATGGACTATCTAAATCACATAATTATCCCTTTCAATTATCTTTTTAACTAAGAAGATTTTAGTTTAATCCAAATGATATTCCTACTCACTATCAGATCAAACAATACATAAGAACATTTGGTACAAAGCAGTAGCCTCCTTCCTTCTCTTTTCTCACCCCTAGTTCTCTTCCTACCTTGTAGCTATTGCAGTGATTTCTTCTGGTGATTTTTGCATCTCTAAATGCTGTGCTTTTACCTTTATTGCTTGAGATATCAACTTTATTGTTATTAGGTGCCGTCAAGTCAAATTCAACCCTAAGTACAGCAGAACAGAATACTACTCAGCACTGTGCCATGCACATGACCTTTTTATGTTTGAGCCGATTGTTGCAGACACTATGTTTCTTCTCATTTTGAGTCATGCTACATCAGCAAAAGGAGGTCCCAGGGGCTTTACTCCATTCTCATTATTAAGATCCACTCTACTTTGAGGAGGCAGCTCTTCCCAAGTTGTTTCTTGAATGTCTTCTAGCCTGGGAGGGTCTCATTATCTGACACTATATTTTCCAGTGCTTCTGTGCTATTCATAGGGTTTTCAATGGCTAATTGTTTCAGTAATGGGCTGCCAGGTCCTTCTCTCTAGTGTGAAAGCTCAGCAGAAACCTGTCTACTTTGGGTGGCCCTACTGGTATCTTAATACCGGTGACATAGCTTTCAGCATCACAGCAACTCGCATGTCCCCATAGCATGACAAGCCGACAGACACCTGAGGAATATCAACCTTGTTGTTGTTAGGTGTCATTGAGTTGTGTCCGACTCATAGTGACCCTTATAGGGTTTTCAATGGCTGATTGTTTTGGGATTGCCTTGGGAGTGGATTGCCATGTCCTTCTCCCATTTTTTCGGTGCTGGGGATCAAACCCAGTACCTCAGAGACTGTAGAGCAGTGCTCTATCAACTGAGCTAAATCCCAGCCCCCAAAACTGGTTAACTAGAAATGGAGTAACTATCTCAGATGATGTTAGGTGCTGTCAAGTCACATCCAACTCATAGGGACCCTCATAGGGTTTTCAATGGCTGATTGTTTCAGGATTGCCTCAGGAGTGGATTGCCATGTCCTTCTCCCATTTCTTCAGTGCTGGGAATCGAACCCGGGACATTAGAGACTACAGAGCAGCACTCTACCAGCTGAGCTAAATCCCAGCCCAATATCAACCTTAGACACTATTTATTGACCCCTAATATAAAAGATGTGGCTCTCTTACCTATTTCACTTTGTTTCTCCCTCCTCCTCATTTTGCTTCTTGCTTTTAATTCCTTTGGTTACTGTGGTAGCTTTAATATTCTTGTATCATTGTATTCCATAACTTTATCATTGCCTGAATTTCCCTTTGTGTGAAATGATAATATTATTTTCCCTACCTTACCATTATGATTTCTTTTTAGCGTACTAGTTATTTAGAAGACTTTAAAATTTTCCAAGTTGGTGCTTTTTTCAAGTTTTGGAACCTTGTGGAAACTTAGAGAAGTGTGCACTACACATTTTGTGTTCTTTGCAACTTTTGTCTCTACCAATTTATATATGTTATTTTGTTTTGCTTTATTTTAAACAGAATGCCCATTATGCTACGAAGTTCAAACTGTGTTCTCACGGGGAAAACGCCAGCAGAATTTGCCAAACTGAATGAATGTCCTTTAGACCCAGGTGTGTGTGATACTTGGATTTAATCTTTTTCCTATTTTTTTCTTTTTTCTTTTTTCCTTCCACTGTCGCTGTTAACTTATTCCTCAAAGCATTACCAGTCTTTCTACTGAATTTGTTAGATAAAATATGTTCACAAAGCATCTGAAAATGTGGCTCCAACTTTATTCTACTAGTCTGTCTAGTCTAGATTTCCACTAGTCTAGATTTCTAAAAGTATACATACTGTTTTCTCTTTTGTTGGACTTAAAATTTTAATATTTCAAGTTCTGATTTATTGCCATGGTCTGTCAGTCTTTTTGTTCTACCTTTGCTCAATAGTTTTTTCTTACTGTGTTTTGTTTTGTTGGTATGCTTAAAACTCAAGAATAATCTCCCAAAGTTACTTGTCTAGGCTGGTCTGGAAAGATTTCAGTAGCTCACTTCAGGCTATTTTAAATGCAGTAAAGAAGGGGAAAGGGAATTTGTGTGTGTGTGTGTGTGTGTGTGTGTGTGTGTGTGTGTGTGTGTGTTTTAATTATGTTTTTGTACTTCTAGGAAATTTTTTTTGTAAAATTTTGTGAAAGTTCAGACTTAACAGGAAGTTTCTCATGTTTCACATTGACTTATTTCCTAATCCTAATTCCTATAGGTGCTGGGATTTAGCTCAGTTCGTAGAGCACTGCTCTTCACTCTCTGAGGTCCTGAGTTCGATTCCCAGCACCGCAAAATGGGAGAAGGACATGGCAACCCACTCCTAAGGCAATCCCGAAATAGCCATTGAAAACCCTATGAGGGTTGCTATGAGTCGGACCCAACTCGACGGCACCTAACAACAACAGCAGCAATTCCTATAGAGTTCCATTAATGTATAATCCTAGAAGATTCTGGAAAAAATAAAGTAGATGAGTATACTAGGTTCTACAAAGTCTTTTCATCAGTCAAATGAATTGACTTGTTTTTGCTTATATTCTGCAGACAGATTGAATTCTCACTCTTTCAAATTCTGAATTGTGTACAAACATGTAATACTGTTATTGGAGTTTTTTGAATGTGAAATATTACTTTGGAAGCTTAATCTTAGTCTACTATTATCACTGATTTGTTAGAAAATGTAGAATGAATTTCAGTTTATACTGAAGATTGTTCTTTCTGTATTAAGAGCTCTAATTCATTTAACATATTATTTTTTCATTTAACTGCTATATATTGTCAGGGGCTAGTAATAAATAGACCAGAGAGAAACACGCTCTGACCTCAAGTGTATCATCTTTGGGGTTCATTTGTATAAAATCATATGCTGACACTGTCATCAGTCCATACAGCAATATCAGCAGTTACTTCAAGTTCAGTTGTCACCAGTACCAGGCAAAGATCCTTGCCATCCCTCAGAAACACTGGTTGAAGAAGAAGTGGTGAAACTTTTCTTGTTTTCTTTGGACAGGTGGCTACTTCATTGTCAAAGGAGTGGAAAAAGTTATTCTTATCCAAGAGCAGCTGTCTAAGAACAGAATCATTGTGGAGGCTGACAGAAAAGGGGCTGTTGGAGCTTCAGTTACCAGGTATAGGAAGCCAAGATGGGGTTCTTCAGAAATGTTGATAAATCTATCCATACTGCATAGCTGTCTTTTGATACAGAGGCAGCCAATATTTCTCTCAATAACAGGTAGTGTGATTTTTAACTTATCTGCAGTCAGTCAGCTTTTGTAGACCCAGAGTGTTGACTTTTTAAGATTTCCATGATGAAATCTGAGACATTGTTTGAAGGATCACTAGTGATGTGAATTAAGTTGGGTTTTCATTAAGTTATCACATTGAAGGAACTTTTAAAGAAAAAATACAAAGCACTCTTCAGTTTTTCATGCTTTTCAGTCTTTCACTATTCATGTGTGTATTCCTACATTGAAATAAGCAGAGACTGTTACATGTAATATTCAGTAAATTATATCGTGGATGTAACATCTTGCTGTTAGTCTTTCTGGTCCAGCTTGCTTTCTAGTCCAGCTTCTTTCACATTGTACTCGTTTTCTATGATAACATCCCTTATATCACTTCCATAGCTTCTTTCTTTTGGTGTATTATTGTATACAATTCTAAATTTGAAGGTTAATGAGTTGTAGGAATAGAAAGATTTCTGGCATTGATAAGATACCTGTGTGTGATAAAGTGTCTTATAATGATCTGTAATGAACTGCTTAACCCAGAATTTCTATAGTTTTCTTTTGGATGGAGAGACAGCTATCAATAAACACTATTAATTGAGGACTTACTAGGAGCCAGACATGTCCTAGGTACCTTATATTTTTTTATTTAATCATCACTTAAAGTCCTTCAAGATAAGTGATACTGTCTCCACTTTATAGCTGAGCTCTGGGGTACCTTTATTATAAGAGGTAGTCAGTGAATCCAGATATAATAAATTTGCAACTCATGGCTTCCCAGCATACACAGTTTTAGAGCTAAGAAAATCTGGATTTGAATTTCAAAGATATTTCTGGCTGTTACACTGCAGTGAGCAGTTACTTAGCTTCTCTGAATCTTGAGTTCCTCATATATGATTTGGAGATAACACTCTTTTTAAATTATTTTTGTGGTACTGAGGGGTAAACTCAGGGCCTTGCATATGCTTTGTAAGTGCTCTACCACTGAGCTGTACCCCTAACCCCCTTTTTTCAATTTTTCATCTTGAGACAGGGTCTTTCTAAGTTATGTGGGCTGACTCTGGCCTCAATCTTGTGATCCTCTGCCTCTGAAGTTGCTGGGGTTACAGGCTGTGCCACTGCGCCTAGTGAGATAGCACTTCTAAATAAGTGTTACTATGTAGACGATTAGAACTAATGTATGCAGTGTAACAGTGCATAGTGTGTAGCAGGTAATCAATATGTGTTACTATTGTGGTTGAATAGAGCTTTCAAAATGCTTTTAAATCCATTAGGAATTAACTAATAGAGCTACCAGTGGAAGGAGATCCCTTAAATATGAGGGGACTTTGCTGAATACCAAGACTATGGGTAGATTTTATTGGACTATCAATTGAAAAACCCATTTCAGCAGACTGTATGGTTTAAACTGTTTTGAGGTTTTTCTCTTCTAGTTGAGTATATAAAATCAGCCACGAATATGTGCCTTAGCACTGGATTAAAGTAATTCAGGTGGAATCAAAGTGAGACAGGTCAAAAGGTGGTGATTACTCATTCACCCACAAACCTTCCACTGTAATCTCAATGCTAAAGGGACATTGATAGTACTTTTGAATGTTCCACAAAATGGGAGCAAGACAGAAAGGAGGTTGTCTAGTTTTGAAAACCACTTACTAGAAAGGACTTCACCGATTGTTGTTGATTAGTTGAACGTTATTGATTGGTAACCATTGCTATTGCATATTACTGGGTAGGAATGCAGTTTAACCAACTTGTGTTCACTTGTAGCTCTACCCACGAGAAAAAAAGTAGAACCAACATGGCTGTGAAACAAGGACGATTTTACTTAAGGCATAACACTTTGTCTGAAGATATACCCATCGTCATCATATTTAAGGTAAAGCTGCAGCTGTCTTCTGAAAATCATGCAGAATTCATTCACTGGTTTACTTTCATATGTAATTAGAAATGAGAAAGATAAAGAATTCTAGGAATAAAAGGTTTGTGACATAGATAAGTTTTCAGTCATATGATGTATTTTAAATTGAAAATTAGTAAAATCGAGGTTCATGTATTTTTAAAATAGTAATTTATTTTTTAAAAAAGTAGATACCCAAAAGTATAGAGGGGCATATAATGATGAGTCAGCCTCCATCTACCCTGTACCTATCCACATAGTTCTACCCAGAGAGTCCAGTGTTCATGAATTCTGTATCTGTGAGTTCACCTATTTGCTAAAATTTATTTGTAACCCCCAAATCAGTACTTGTCATGCTTTTGTGGTTATTCACAGAAATGTGCATGCACAGATTGCAGAAATTCTGAGTTCCCCAATATCCATGTTCCTAGTTGAGATGAAACAGGATTCACTACGCCTTCTTTTTCTGTGCTCCTTTTCTTGGTGTTTTTAGTGCAAGGTTTTTTGTATTTTTATTGGTGGTTCAGCCCTATAAGATAACTCCCAAGAGTAATGCTGAAGAAATGTCTAAGTACAAGAAGGCTATGACATGCCTAATGGAGAAAATGTGTCACCATTATTCAGGAGTGAGTTACAGTGCCTTGGGCTATGCGTTCAATGTTAATGGGTCAACCATATGTATTAAATAAGATTTTGTTTTGCTTTTGGTTTATTTGAGACCAGGTCTCACTATGTAGCCCAGGCTGGCCTCAAACTCTTGATCCTCCTGCCTCTGCTTCCTTAGTGCAGGAATTACAGGCAAGTCCCACTATGCTTGGCTCTAAGTAAGATGTTTTTAAACAGATTGGTGTTGTTAGGTGCCATTGAGTCAGGTCTGACATAGCAGATGAAACGATACTCAAAACTGTGCCACTCACGGCACTATTGTCAGTGCTTCTCTGCCATTCAAAGGATTTTTCAATGGCTGATTGTTTTTGGGAGTGGGCTGCCTACAGTACTTGGTATTCCCAGGTGGTGTCCCACCCAAATACTAACCAGGCCCAACCTGGCTTAGCTTCCAAGATCTGATGAGATCGGACGCTGGGAGCCATGGCTACCGTCAAGTCAGATCCAACCCACAGTGAACCTCACAGGGTTTTAAATGGCTGATTGCTTTGGGAGTGGATTGCCACATCCTTCTCCTGCTTTTGTGATGCTAGGGATCAAACTCGGGCCCTTACAGAGTGTGGAGCAGCACCCTACCAACTGAGCTGAATCTCAGCCCATTTGAAAGAGAAACACACATAAATTGAAGTTCTGTATTGATTAGTTGAGGAAAATGTTGTGACCACAAGTTTGCAGGAATCTAGCCCTATATTTCCACCAGGAGTAATGGTTCAGTATTTGCTAATTTAGTGTAATTAAGCAGCTTTATCAATGTACTCCTATGGATAATGACAATCAACTGTATGTAGGCATAAAATGAATCTTGAAATTGAGTTCAGTTGAAATAAAGAGCTCAGATTATTTGAAGAGATATTGGATACTTCAGATAATTTTAGAGCTTGATAATACTGCCTGGTTATCATGCAGTTTCACTTTAGAACTGTTTCTGTTCAGTGGTTATTATAATAGTGGAAATATCTTTTGTTATTGTTGTTGTTAGGTGCTGTGGAGTCAGTGTCCTACTCATAGTGGCCCTATATACTTTAGACAAAACATTGTTGTCAGTGTTTCTATGCTATTCATAGAGTTTTCAAGGGCTGATTGTTTTTTGGGAGTGGGTTGCTGGGTCCTTTGCCCAAGCCTACAGCACCTGGTGTTCCCAGGTGGTCTCCCATCTCAGTACTAATCATGTCCAACCCTGCTTAGCTTCCAAGATCTGACGGGATGGGACACCACAGTGGTATGGCTGCAGGCAAAATATCTTTTAGGTCACAATAAAAAACAACAGAAAGAGATCCTTTTAAGTAGAATTAACTAAGTTGGTTAAAAAGGAATAGCATTTGGTACAAATCCCAAATGGGTAAGAAAGAAGAGCCTCTCCTGTTATAGGTATCACCAGGTGACAGAGTGCAGAAAACAGGGAGGAAGTCAGGCCACTTAAAGTCAGGCTGGTGGTTGGCAGATGGGTACTATGCCCCTGTTTGTTCACAGGTGTCAGAAGAATATTGACAAGTCAGATTCTTTAACTCAAAAACAGCCATATTCTAAATGTAATTATGTGAAGGAGGTTCTAGGAAATACTTTCTAAAGCCATTTATTCCCTTTTTAGGATCATGATGATACTGATTATAACAGGTCCTTTATATTAGGGAGTCTAGAGAGAATTCTTAGATATGTATACGCTTTACTTATTATCTTTGAGGTTTTTATTTTTTTGACACAGAAGGAATTTTGACTTGACTAGTAGGAATCCCACAGTATCCAGTACAGCATCTTAGGTACATGATTGTTGTTAGGTGCTGTCGCGTTGGGTCTGACTCATAGTGACCCTATGTACAACAGAACGAAAGACTCCCCAGGCCCAGCAGTATGTCAGTGCTTCTCTACTATTTATACTGTTTTTGATGGATGATTGTTTTGAGATTGCTTTGGGAGTGGATTGCCATGTTCTTCTGTTTTTTTGTGGTGCTGGAGATTGAACCCAGGGCTGAGAGCAGTGCTCTACCAACTGAACTGTTGTTGTTGTTGTTAGGTGCTCTTGAGTTGTATCCGACTCATAGTGACCTTGATAGGGTTTTCGACACTGTCTCGGGAGTGGATCGCCATGTCCTTCTCCCATTTTTGTGGTGCTGGGAATTGAACCTGGGCCCTTAGAGACTGCAGAATGGTGCTCTACCAACTGAGCTAAATCCCAGCCCCCACCAACTGACCTAACCCCAAGAAAATGCATCTACCAATGTAGAATTATGTCTCCAGCAGAGGGCAGTATGTTTCCATCTATCCAAAGGACTATTTTTGGAAGTTTTTAGACACTTGAAGATGGATGGTACTGCTTTGTCTGTCATCTTTTATCACTCTTGTAGAAAATGTGTAATGATATGCATCCATGCATAAAAATCTGAAAAGTTCTAAGTAATTTTTTTGGCTATGTGACAAAAGTTTAATTAAAGAGCTGTCAAATTTGTTAGTATTTTTAAGTATATACATACATATAGCTGACTTTAAATCCTTTTTAGAATGGGGCCACCGATTAACAATCTGCATATTTAGGTAACTAGTTGTTGAGGTTTCATACATTTCCCTGATTATAAGTCTTTGTCTTGTAAAAATTCAGAAAGCCATTGAAAAGTATAGCTATGTTTTTGATATATTTTTCTAGACCGCTTTCTTGTGATTTTTAATATACATAATTTTCCTTTATTTTTTACTTAACAATGACTTGTTAATAGCTTTCCATGTGTATAAATAGGAATCTACATCATTCTTAGTATTATGTAGATGTTACGCATGTATAGTATAATTTATTTCACCATTTTCCTATGGTGTGACATTTAGGTGTCATTTATTTTGCTCGAGTGTGTTCACTCTTACTTAGCTGTACCTACATGTTTTTTCCCATGGTTGATATTTTGTGAGATTTTAGTCTGAGGAGTGGAAGTGTATCTTTCTAAAAAATCTTAGTATGTGTTGCCAAATTTTTTCCGTAAATATATTCCTTAGTAATCTGACCAGTTGTGTATAAAACTAAACATTAAAAAATTTTAGTTCTGATAAGTGAACTAAATATTTTGGTTGTACATAGTCACTTTTAGGAGTATTTCAATAAACCAATGGGAACTTGTTTGATAATCACTACTGAGACTTTTCCAACTGGGAGGCAGCATAGAGTGCTGGACATCTTAGAGTCAGACAGATCTAGGTTAAATCTCAGCATCTTCACTTATTAGGTGTGTGACTTTGGGCAGATTTCCCAATCTCTTTGAATCATGGATAATTCGTCTCTAAAGGGAGAGTTCGCCTACATGGATTCTTGTGAAGCACAACTGAGATCCTGTATTTTCTTTTAAAGTAGAGAAAGAAAATGCCCTTTCTCTTTCCTTAATTTTCCTTACCCATTTATTGTCAGAAGCTGGGGAAAATTAACTGGGATGCCAGAAAAGGCACATCATTTCTCTTTTAGTGTTGTGTGGCCCTAACACAGACCTTGACAGTCATTAGGACTTGATGGTTGTTGTTTGTAAGCAACAATTGGCTAGAAGAGACAGAAACAGCAGGGTTCCCCGATTCCATGCTGTGTCTGAATATGATGGATAAAGCCTTTAAGGCCTAGATCGGCCTTATTTATGGACTGGAATCACCACAAAGGTTCTCCTGCCCATGAATCTTTCCCACTTTCCATTCCGTATTCCCAAGCATTCACCAGTTGCACTATGGTGGCATCTGTGGTCTGAATGTTTTTGTGGAAAAGAGGATCCAGTTTCAGGGGTGCTAGGAAACCAACTTACATGGGAGTTTTCAGTTTTTAAAGAGAAACAATTACAGAGTTGAAGAAGGCCATCACAGTTCTCTCTGATCTGCTAGGACTGCTGTTGGTAATAATAGATGAATATAAGTTTAAAGAAATTCTCAGATTTCTGAGATATTTTAAGAAATTATCTGCATTGCAGCTTTCATGGAATACATTTCAATATGTCATTACTAGTGTGCGTGTCATTCTCTTCTGCTCGTTAATATTCTACTCTTTTTTTAATCTTTAAAAGTCACACTTTGTGAATATCCAAGGAGAGAGTACTTCCTGCCACTCCTTATTTTTTTATTTATTTATTTATTATTTATTTATTTATTTTTAAGACAGGATCTCTTTATGTAGCCCAGGCTTGCCTCCAGCTCCAGGTTCTCCTACCTCAGCCCCTCAGCCTCCCCAGTGCTGGCATTATAGATGTATACCACCACACCCAAGTTCATACCTCTTTTTAAAGAGTATCTGCCCTTGATTTTGTTCAGCATTAGTACTGATTGCTAGACTGTGGGTGACCTTCTACCAAAACATCTCCTGCTGCTTTTTCATAAGGTTATTATATAGCATTTGCTTTTGACTTATTAGTTGATGGGAATGATTTCAGATATCTAGAGTACAAAGAGTTCCATATAAATCTAATTTCCAGCTGCCTAAATTATGTCTGTAAAGCAAAATAGTTAGACATTTTGTTTGTTTCCATAGCAATATGTCATTTGTAGCTGTGACTACTGAAGGCTAGACAGTCACAAAGTTAGTTCAGTCTTTGGAACTGGAACGCTTTTGATGATAACTTGACTGAGTTATGTGGTCCCTGTATTTCAGTGATTCAACATAGGAAGAGTTTGGTCTTTTTGCTGAAAATCTTTGGCAGTAATCCATGTTTTCTGCACATATGGTGTCATTTACCATGTGCTTGGCATATCTTTGTTTCATAGTTTAGACATATTTGGTGGGACGGAGCAGTCTGTTTAGATTCATTTTAAGCCATTTGAGAATGTTGTGCAATTAAAAATTTACTACCTAGATCCAGCATCAAGGCAACTAAAAGTGGCAATCCATATGTCAAATGAGGAAGGATTTTATCATTATTACTGAGCACTGAAGTAGACAAGTTTGGAGTCATTTTCATTTGGACATTACTGAAATAAAAATTACTAACATAATCTAGATGGCCTTCTGGTCACATGACTTAGATATTAACATGCCTAAAGAAAGGGCTTTTATCCAAAGTGCTACTACCATTTCAGCTCTGGGTTCTATTTGTGCCTCAGACCTTTTCCTACTGTATCATTTTGCATGCTCAGCTTAGTGTCTGTCTCGTGTAGGTCTCTGTTAGTATTTGGACTTGCCCTTGGAAGTGAAGTGTATTGGTTAAAAGTTTTATATCAAAGATTTTAGAGAAACATGTTTGGATTCCACTGAAGATTCATTACCTGAGTATTGTTTTTCTTATATTTTGATTCTATTGAAATCATCTTGCATAAAATCATCTTGCAAGATTAACAAGTAAAATTAATTTATGCTCTTATTAGCTTTCTCAATGGGAAAAATTCTAGTTCTAGTAGTTGTGACTGGTTACTTGTGACTAAAGAAAAGGTATAGATGGTTCTATGTACATACCTTCACCATGACAGTAAATGCAGCCCCATGTGCTTGAACTAAGAATGATCTAGTTTTTGTTTGTTTAAAAAATTAGAATTTTTTAGAATTACTATTCTTTCATCCATGAAAGGCTGTTTTAATAGGTTTGTGTAATTTTAAAATAGTGGGGTTTATTTGTCTTATCCATTTGAATAAATGCTTCACACCAATTAGAGGTAAAAAGACTGCAAAATTAAAGTACCAAAAAAGAGATTTGTGTCCTGAGAATTTGTTTGGAAATAAAAAAAAATTTTTTTAACAGGTCAAATTATACATTTAAAGATTTTTTGTTGTTTGTTTGTTTGTTTTGTTAAAGCTGGGCATGGTGGCACATGCCTGTAATCCCAACACTTGGGAGGCTGAGGCAGGAGGATTAAGAGTTCTAGGGCAGCCTGGGCTACATAGTAAAACTCTCAAAAAAAAAAAACAAAACAAGAAAAAACTTAAAAATTTAAGTAGAAATAGAAGTTTAGGTCTAAAAAATGTTACAGTAATCTGTGCTGTATAACAAATTGTTACCTAGTTTCTGTTGGTCAGAAATTTGGGTGTGGCTGGGCTGGGTGGTTCTGGCCCAGGGTCTTTCCAAAGTTCAGTGTCAGCTGGGCTATAAGTTACCTAAGGTTGATCTGTAGCTGGAGTGTGGCTTCTATCACAGCTGCTCACTGTCATGGTGCAAAGGTACAGTCCCTTACCACCAGGCTTTCCCGGATATCACTGGGCCATTTATCAGTATTGGCCCATGGCCTTTTAGGAACCCAGCTGCATAGCAGGAGGTGAGTGGCAGGCGAGTGAGGGAAGCTTCATCTGTATTTACAGCTACTCCCCTTCACTTGAATCATGCCAAAACCACCCCCACCATCCATAGAAAAACTGCCTTCCACAAAACCAGTCTCTAGTGCCAAAAATGTTGGGATCTGCTGCT
This sequence comes from Pedetes capensis, assembly GCA_007922755.1. Lineage (NCBI taxonomy): Eukaryota > Metazoa > Chordata > Mammalia > Rodentia > Pedetidae > Pedetes > Pedetes capensis. The sequence goes on from VMDO01032706.1 coordinate 17,879, forward strand.
ATAGACTGCATGAGTGTCTTTATAAGGCAGCAGGTAGAGGGAGCAGAAATCTACAATGCCTTTTACAGCTGAGCCCCTGAAGCCACACTTGCCACTTCCCCTTTTTGTCTCTAGAAGTGAGTCACTAAGTTTAGTGGGAGGAGAATTAGCTAAGTTAGCGGGAGTTAGCTAAGTTAGCTGAGTTAGCTAAGTTAGTGGAGGAGAATAAGTCTTCACCTTTTGAAGATGTCAAAGAATTTGTGAACATTTTTTAAACCACTACAACTGGCCTGCGTCAGGGCTGTATACTTTCACCCTATCTCTTCAATTTATACACTGAGCAAATAATCCAAGAAGCTGGACTTTATGAGGAAGAACGCGGCATCAAGATTGGAGGAAGACTCATTAACAACCTGCGTTATGCAGATGACACCACTTTGCTTGCTGAAAATGAAGAGGATTTAAAACATTTACTGATGAAGATCAAAGATCATAGCCTTCAATAGGGTTACGACTAAACATCAACAAAACAAAAATCCTTACGACTGGGTCAGCACGCAACTTCACATTAAATGGAGAAAAGATTGAGGTTGTCCAAGATTTTACTTTGCTTGGCTCTATAATCAACACCCGTGGAAGCAGAAGTCAAGAAATCCAAAGACGCATTGCTCTAGGAAAAGCTGTGGCAAAAGACCTCTTTAGAGTATTGAAAAGCAAAGATGTCACATTGAAGACGAAGGTGCGTCTGACTCATGCCATGGTATTTTCAGTCGCATCATATGGTTGTGAAAGCTGGACATTGAACAAGAGAGACAGAAAAAGAATTGATGCTTTTGAATTGT
>VMDO01032707.1:0-18702 GCA_007922755.1 Pedetes capensis
CAACAACAACAACAACAACAACAACAACGTCACTTTATTGTGAAAGTGACATGAAACTTGAGACAGCTTGTATCGTGACTAGTAGCTGACGGATGCTAAGTTGTTGTTAAAATCCTCTGTCTTCTCCCCTGTCTTCACTCTAGACCTTGGACCTGGCCCTCACTGTAGTTGTCTTTTGGGTAGAAGTGCTCACTGCCCCACATGGAACCCTTTGAACTGTGCTCTGACCTAGTCCCACCAGAGTTCCATAGCTTAGATTCTCACTTGCAATTCACATCTGTGACTGTCCCTGGATGTCTTTCACAAACATGTTCTACAAGATCAAGGTAAATCAGACAAGATGAAATCTGTATAGGCAGAGTTTCTGGTGGTTATGATACCTGGCTTTGAAACTTTCTGCTTTGGCAGTAAATTCCCTGTGAGTTGTGGGATTAAGAAGAGGTAACATGATCAGCTTGTTGCTAAGAAAGCTTTTAACAGGTTTTTTTTTTTTTTTTTTTTTAACAGAGTTTCACTATGTAGCCCAGGCTTGCTTTGAACTTGTGCTCTTCCTGCTTCAGCCTCCCAAGTGCTGGAATTACAGGTGTGTGCCACTAGGCCTGGCTCAGATAGCTAACTTTTTGTTTGTGTGTTTGCAACAAGTTTAGACAAGACGACTTCTAAGATCCTCATTGCACTTAACATTAAGTCCAAACACTTTAATATGACCTCAAGGAGCCACATAAGCTATTCTTTACCATCACTTCCAGCTTCATTTTGAGTCATTCTTGGCCTTACTGATTATGCTCTTTCCCACTCACTTTTTAAAATACCGTTTGAGCCAATTGAGTTCATTTCTGTTTTGTGACGTTTTTGTTATTAGGTGCTGTCAAGTTGGTATCCGACTCATAGCGACCCTGCGTACAACAAGCCAAACACTATTGTCAGTGCTTCTTTTGTTCATAGGGTTTTCAATGGTGGATTGATTTTTGGGTGTGGGTTGCTGGTCTGTCTCCTAAGCCTACAGCACCTGCTGTTCCCAGGTGGTCTCCCATCCAAGTACTAACCAGGCCCGACCCTGCTTAGCTTCTGCGATCTGACAGGATCGTATGCCACAGGGCTGTGGCTGCAGGCTTTTGTGATGTTAGCACGTGAGTTTTCTTCCTGAACCCCTTGTTCTCCTACCCTTCATCTGACCAACTCCTTCTGACTCATTCCTCAGGATCATTTTCACTTTTACTCCTCCAGAGAGTTCTTTCCTATTCTAACCCTTTTCTCTCCTTTTATTTCTCCTTCCTAGAACCTATCATCATTTCCGGTGATGTGTTTGTGTTCTTGGTTTTTTATTGTGTCTCCATTCACAGTGTATACTCAGTAAGAATGGGGGCATACCTGCTTCATTTATTTATTTTCTATGCCAAGTGAGGTACCTGGTTCATAGAGGGCATTCTGTACTGAGCAGATAAAGTCCAGTCCTTCCAATGATAAAAGTCTAGGGCTCTGTGACTCATTTCCACACACTGACATGTCCTGTATTTCCTTGACAAAGCTTTTGTTTTGTTCATCAGCCTTCTGGGGAATCCCCTTTGCCTCAGACTTTTTTTTTTTTTTTTTTTTGGTTACTGAGAGTTTCAAATGAACAATAACTGACTCCTTGGAAAAATTCTTTTTAAGATCATGTTTCTATCATTCAGAAATTTTTTTCCTTAAAACGGGCAATTCTAATTTATGCTTCTTACATATCTTTTGTGCAACATTTTAATTGGTCAAATCCCATGGGGACAAATTCTCTTCATAACAGGTATCTTATGTATTGAAATGATTTTTCAAGCCCAGAGTTTGTGGACTGAGAACTAATTGAACAATAAAAAACAAAAAACAATTCTGTTCTTTGGAGTCTTGTCACTGAATTATGCAAAGTTCCAGAAACCTTACTCTGCATATGACTGAACCTTACACACCAGTGAAATATTAACAGAGGCATTAAGGACTGCTAAAATCTGGTGTTTATAAGTCCTAGCGCATTAATAAAGTTTATTGAGGATTTGAATTTCTCCTTCTTTTGACATATCTGGCTGGCACACTGCCTTAGCAATTACAAAACTCCCAGATAAATGAAATTTCCAGAAGTATATACTGTCAGTTATCATGGTATGGTTTTGAAATTGGTTTTGTGTTTCATTTCCTGTTACTATTGCTTTTTTAATATTAGAAATTGCTGTTCATTGAGCTTAATATTTTTTGCTTTGACTTGTTGTAAATTGCTTGGTTAGCCCTATAATATGGTGAGAGGTGTATGTAGATTGCTAGCTTTTTCAGCTCTTAATTTTTTGAAAACTAGATTTGCAGATTTGCATAGATTATAATTAAGATATTTCTATCTTGCTTTGGCTTCCCAGAAAGCAGAATCTGAAACAAAGACTTTTGTGCAAGTAGAGTATTTGAGAGGTAACTTTAAGAGTGCGGGACTGAGGAGAGAGACAGAGGAGGAGAAAGGTCCAGTATGTCATGGCTATTGCCGCTGTGACCATCCAGGACCTAGCTCTCCCTGAAACCTCTTGAGACCCTTCAAGGTTCACCTTAGGCAATTCTCCAGATGATTCTTCTCTGTCCACCATTTCATTGAATTCTGAACTCATGCTGTAAATGACCTTGTCTTATTTGAGTGTTGGTCCTAGGGGCTTTAGGGCACTTCCAGGCTTATATAGCCCAGGGCCAGCGAATGTTCTGAGGCAGAAAGTAAGAAGACTCAGAGGGCTTTCTGTGGGATGCTTTCACATAGGGTTGAATAGGGTTTGTGCCTGTGTGGAGCTGTCCACTGGAACTTGGCTGAAATCAGAGGCAATCTCAGGAGTTGAGCTATGGATACCAGAAGTAGCTGCTAGCTATCCATTCCAATGCTGATAGAGTAAATGTGTGCATAACTAATCCCATGAATTAGGTTGTGGAATAATTTTACTATTCTTATTGAATATTATTTGTATTTACTAAGTTAGAATATCCGTAGGGATAGTACCCTGGCATCTGATCCCATGGGAACTTGGAAGCTAAGCAGGGTTGGCTGTGGTTAGTCCTTGGATGGGAGACTACCTGGGAATACCAGGTGTTACAGGCTAGGGAGAAGGACCTGTTAAACCCACTCCCCAATCAGCTATTGAAAACCCTATGAATAGCAGAGAAGCACTGACAATAGTGCTAGGGATGGCACAGTGTCAGGGAGTGTTTTGTTCTGTTGTACATAGGGTTGCTATGACTCAACGAGAAATCAGAATAGGTGAGTGTATGAACCTGGGAATCTTTTGCCCTAATCTGTGGTTGTAATTTATAGAATCATTCTTTTCCTAAAGGCTAGAGTTTAGCTCACTTGGTAGAGTGCTCCTCTGCACACTCTGAGGCCCTGGGTTCAATCCCCAACACCACAAAAATGGGAGAAGGACAGGGAAAGCCACTCCTGAAGCACCCCCAAAACAATCAGCCATTGAAAATCCTATGAGTAGCAGAGAAGCACTGACATAGTGCACAGCATTGGGGAGTATTTTGTTCTGTCGTACAAAGGGTTGGTTGCTGTAAGTGAGATCCAACTTGATGACACTTAACAACAACAAGATCATGTAAGTGCAAGATAGGGGAATGCGAACGGCAATAGGGAGGAAATTCCAGCTGTTTTCAGTTTTAGGAACAGATGCTATTGTTGTTTGGCTATTTGGCTGAACTTTCATTTCTGGGCTATTTCTGCTTTCTGGATTGCCTTTCTCTATTTTTAAAAACCTACTTAATTCTAGCTACTTTACTTGATAAACCTCTAATTCTCACTTATCTCTTAAGGCATAGCTTCAGTAATCCTTCAGGTAACCTCTCATTTGCTCTCTCATCTTCCTGGCATACCCAGATCACCCTGTGCATGACACTATTATAACATTTTCTATGCTGAACTTCCAGTTTAATGCCTCTCTCCCCGACAGACCAAAATTCTCAAGAGAAAGTAGCCTGGTTTTCATTGCATTCAGTAGCATTGCCTTAGCATTATATATGTGCAGTAAAATCAACTTCTTAGATCCTCATCTAGATACCCAGCTACTGAGGTTATTCAATCCTATGCTTTTCAGTCTAGCAAAACAATTGTATAGTACATACAATAAAAATATTTGGGTAGTGCTAAGGGGAAACCCCCAAATTCCTCATGTCTCTGTAAGAAAATGAGGCTATCAAAACATCTCTGACTCAATTTGTTTGGCATCTATGGACTGAATTTCAATTTAAGAAACTCTAGGTATAAAAACAGTATGACTCAAGTCACTACCATTTCTTTTTAAAATTTTAAATCAAAATAGTGACTCATGCCATTTCAGTAGATGTGAGAAATGAGAAAGTGAGTAGACAATGCACTAGATGAGTCAAATTAGGTTTAGAGTGAGAAACCAGTTTTGAAAGCTAATTACTAGAATTTATAAAGAACTCAAGAAAAAAACTCCCCCCAAAACAAACAACCCAATACACAAATGGGCAAAGGAACTGAGTAGACAGTTCTCAAATGAAGAGGTCCGTAAAGCCATGAAACACATGAAAAAGTGCTCAACATCCCTAGCCATTAGGGAAATGCAAATCAAAACAACTCTGAGATTTTACCTTGCACCAGTAAGAATGGCCAAGATCAATAAAACAAACAACAACAAATGCTGGCGAGGTTGCGGGGAAAAGGGAACACTCTTACATTGTTGGTGGAGCTGTAAGTTGGTGCAACCACTGTGGAAATCAATATGGAGGTACCTCAAAAACTAAAAATAGACCTACCATATGACCCAGCTATAACACTATTGGGAATTTACCCAAAGGGAGATGGGTCATCATACCACAGAGACACCTGCATCTCCATGTTCAATGCAGCGCTTTTCACAATAGCAAGGATATGGAATCAACCAAAGTGCCCTTCAACAGAAGAATGGATACAAAACTATGGTATATATACACAATGGAATACTACTTAGCAATCAAGAAAAATGAAATAAGGTCATTCGCAGCAAAATGGATAGAATTAGAGAAAATTATTTGGAGTGAACGAACACGAGCTCAGAAAGAGAAACAACACATGTTCTCACTCATATGAGGGAGCTGATTCAAAATTACAAGAAGGAAAAATCCTATTCAAAGGTCGGATCATAATAAAGGGGGGGAGATAAGAATCATGTCAATATAAATGAACTAGACCTAGAAATCACATGTAATTGTTCTAACAAGATAAAAACAAAGACCACTACAGGAAAAGTTTCTATCTTAAACAGAACTGGAACCCAAGGACATATAGAAAAATACTACTAAGTAAAAGATAGAGAAGACTTAGATGGGAAACTTAGATGGGAAGGGCAGGAGGGGGGAAGCATAGGGGTGGGTAAGGGGTAACCTATATGAATAATGTTTATCAAAATGCATATATAGAAATGTCACAATGAAAAGCATGTCAAAATGAATCACATTAAGATGTACATTAAAAATTTCTAATATAAAAAAGAAAGCCCACTTAGTCATTGTCTAAAATTTCATTTACTATGTACAACAGTGCTCACAAAACAAAGGTGTTTTGTTTTGGTGTGTGCTTAGCTGATGGAAGAAAATGATCTCATAGCTAAAGAATTGAAGAAAAATTTAAATGATGCAGGGAATATCAAAAGAAGATGGAAGGAATACACAGGGTCTTTACAACAGAAAGAATTGGTCAATGACTGACCAGTCTAAGAGACTGCATATGATCAGAAACCAGTGGTAGGAAGGGAAGAAGTAGAAGCTGCCTTAAAGGAGTTGGTGAAACACAAGACTACAGGAATTGATGGAATACCAATTGAGATGTTTTAACAAACAGATGCAGCAAGCCAGAAAATCAAGCCAGATTCAGAAGAGAGTGGGGAACCAAGGACATCATTGCTGATGTCAGGTGGATATTAGCTGAAAGAAGAGAATACAAGAAAGGTGTCTATGTTTTATTGACTGTGTAAAGGTATTTGACTGTGTGGATCATAACAAATTATGGATAGTACTGCGAAGAATGGGAATACCAGAGCATGTAATTGTACTTGTGAGGAATCTGTGCATGGACCAGGAGGCAGTCATTTGAACAGAACAAAGAAATACTGTTTGGTTTAAAGTCAAGAAAGGTGTGCATCAGGCCTATAACATTTCTCCATATCTCTTCAATTTTTGTGCTGAGCAAATAATCTGAGAAGCTGGACTTTAGGAAGAAAGACATGGCATCATAATTGGAGGAAGACTCATTAACAACCTGCACTATGCAGATGACACAACTCTGCTTGCTGAAAGTGAAGAGGATTTGAAACACTTACTGATGAAGATCAAAGAACACAGCTATCAGTATGGATTTTACTTCAACATCAACAAAATAAAAATCCTTATAACTGGGTCAGTAAGGAACTTCATGATAAATGGAAAAAACATTGAGTTTGTCCAAGATTTTACTTTACTTATTTCTACAATCAACAACCACAAAGCAACACGCAAGAAATCAAAGGACATATTGCATTGGGAAGAGCTGTTGCCAAAGACCTTTTTTAAATGTTGAAAGCAAATATGTCACGTTGAAGACAAAAGTACACCTGACTCATGCAATAATATTTTCACATCATATGGTTGTGAAAGCTGGACATTGAACAAGGGAGACAGGAGAAGAATTGATGCTTTTGAATTATGGTGCTGGAGATAAATATTGAATATACCATGGACTGCCAAAAGAACCAATAGATCTGTCCTAGAAGAAGTGCAACCAGAGTACTCCTTGGAAGCAAGGATGACTAGATTGCATCTTACGTATTTTGAACATGTAGTCAGGAGGGACCAGTCCCTGGAGAAGGACATCATGTTTGGGAAAGTGGCAGGTCAATGAAATAAAGGAAGACCCTCAACAAGATGTATTGATACAGTGTGTACAACAATGGGTTTAAACATAAAAGAGATCATGGGCCTGGCATAGAGTTAGGGAGTGTTTTGTTCTTTTACATATTGAGTTTCTATGAGTCGGACTTGACTCAACAAGGGCACCTAACAAAAACATTATAAAAAGATTTTGAACTGATCACATTATAATAGCTTCTGCAAAGCTTATTATGTTTTCACATAATCCTTCTTAATATTTAGCTCCATTTTCCTTTTTCTAATTTTATAATTAAACTTTAGCAAGATCTGAAATGCTCCAACAATATTAACATGCATACCTATTTGTAAAAAAGAAGTAATATATAGAGATAGGGTCAAACACTAAATTATTTTTTTAAAAGTAGAGAATATAGGTTTATTAAAGACAGCACACTTTTAAGGAATAAGTACAGGGAAAATTGAGACACCTGAAGAAGCTTAAGTAGATCTGCAAAGGAACTTTGACAAACCTGTGTTCACTGAATGAATTGGCATAAGGATGTCTCTATTCTCTGGGGGAAGGTAAAGAAGCCAGAGAACAGGAGAGTCAAGCAGGCTCTTCTAAGGAAAAGTGCCTTAGATAGATAGAGAAGATGGTTGGCCTAAGGGAAGGGAGAGAAGTGCATGTGGTCTTGGGAGAGAGAAGAGCAGAGGAGCAGAGACAGAGATGATGAGAGTGGAATAGAAAAAAAGAGGTTGGGCACCTGTTCCCTTTAGTTTTATTCAAACTGAGGCACACCCAGTATGACATCAGCCCTGGGTACCTAGCTCTAGGGACTTAGGTCTTTGTTTTATAAGTGGCTTGATGGCTTGAATAGAGTGTGGTACCCATTAGAAACTGTCATTCCAATGTCCTCAGAGATGGACGTGGCTTCTTCATCCTGGAGGAATGGCAGGAGCTATTTTCAACCCTCTTTTTCTCCATATTGCCTGCTGATATCTAAGCTTATTGTTAGGTGCTGTCCAGTCAATCTGAACTCATAGCGACCCTCAAAGGGTTTTCAATGGCTATTTTAGGATTGCCACATCCTTCTTCCACTTTTGAGGTGCTGGGGATCGAACTCGGGACCTCAGAGACTGCAGAGCAGCACTCTACCAACTAAGCTAAATCCCAGCCCATTGTCTAAGCTAGCTACCTAACATTCCCCCCTCAAGACCTGGGAATCCTAACATCATTTAGAGAATTGGTCAACTAATCATTCTGGCTACTTCCGGCAGAGAAGGGGTATGGAGGGGTTTAGAGTCCCCACTCTTGCTGACTTTCAGGCTCAGGAGGGTTTTCAAGGGGACTGGATTGTTGTAGCACCACCTGAGGATGAACTGACTGTAAATGAAAGGATATGATGTTAAAATAACAGTTTAGTAGGCAAAGTACAATGATTGAAATTATGATGACCATGATTATTATTGGTATAATCAATTTACACCAGAAAAATTCAGAAAGCCATTTTAGAACATTTTACTAGAAACTGATGCAGTGTCTGATGTACTCTGGATTTGGTTGTATAAGTTATGCAGGGCAGAACAGATGTTAGTGGCCATGTCAGAGATATATATGTATAGTATTTAATTTTGATAATGGCACCAGTGCTTCCTTTGAACAGCTGTGAGAATAGCCAATGTTAATTGATTTTGTAAGACAGCTGTGTTCGTTATCTTGACTTTTAAATTCAAGGGTGAGATCTCTTGGGCTATAAAACATATTGATGCTTATATATTGAGAGAGTAGCACAGTACAAAAGAATAATTCCAGAAAGTGATCTAGGCTTCCAGAGATTAAAGAAAACAATACCAGGTTGTCCATTGAACATAGATAAGCACATTAACAGTGCCAAACACTAAATTCTTAGTGTAAAAATGATCATTCCTTTGAATTTTGACCCATTTTCTTTCCTTCAAAGGGTCTTGTTCTTACCCAAATCTGGCCTCTTTGATCCTTATAAGAAAATGAAAATTTGCATATTTGACTGATATCCTGAGTTCTTTTACTCAGAAGGGAAAAGTTTACATTCCATTGTAGAGTTGGGGCATGCAAAGCAAGAGAAGCAATACCTACATTTCGTTGACATGAAATAGTAAATGATTGATATGTATATTTGATAGGAGAGAAAGGTTCTAATCTTAAGGGTATTAGTTGTCTGAGAACAGTGAAACAAAACTTCAGAAATGCAGGGAGGGATTCTCAAGAAAAATTTAGACTTCCTTAAGTTTTGTCCAAGAATAATTCAAATTATAATCTTTTCAAAGTCACATGTTTTTGGGAGGACTGGAGGTTGAAGTGTGTATATGTATGTTATGGCATATGCTGCTGGAAGACAGTTCTAATTTTGTTTTATCTTAATGTCAATTTGCTCAAACACAAATGAACACACATACATAGATGTTGTTCTTATTAGGTGTTGTCCAGTCAGTGTCTGACTCAGCAACCCTATGTACAATAGGTGAAACAGTAGTGTTACTGCTTCTTTGCTACCCATAGGGTTGCCAATGGCAGATTGTCTTTTGGGAGGGTTTCCAGGTCCCTCTCCCAAGTCTACAGCACCTGGTCTTCCCAGGTGGTCTCCCATCCAAGTGCTGACCAGGTCTGACCCTGCTTACCTTCAGAGATCTGATGGGATCGGATGGCACAGTGGTACGGCTGCAGGCTACATACATATGGGTTGCTCTTATTACCTAGCTGAATTTGGACATTTTGGTAGAATAGTTGTTCAGACAGGTGTGTGGATGGAGAAGGTGTGTGGGGAAGGCATCCAGATTGTCCATCATCCTTAGTCTCTTTGGAAAGTGTAATTATTCATGGAAGGCAACAAATATGGTTTTAATGCAGTAGAATCACAGCTTCCCACTTACCAGCAGTGTGACTTCAGGTGGGTTGTTTTGTCTCCCAGGCGCTCAGTTTCAGTTTTCTCATTTATAAAATGTAAGTAAATAACAGGATCCTCTGCTAGGAGGGAAATAAACTGGTGTGAGTGTCCTTGGGCTGGTCCCATCACAGCATGTGTGTGGAGGAAGAGGAGTGTCTTGGTTCTCAGTTAGTTACAAAGTGACCAGCTGTGTGTCAAGTTGTGACTACCCCTTCCTCCAGTCCATAAGCATTTATACTCAGCTAAAAATAGTTATAAACAATAAATGTTGAGCACTCACTATGTGGCAGGTGCTTTTCTAAGCACATTCCACCTATTAATTTCTTTCATTCTCCCAACCACTCTAGGTGAGAGATAACTGTTAGATTTAACAAATGTGAAAAAGCAGAATTCAAGGACCAGGCCAGTTTGTCTTCAGGGCTTACCTCTTAACCATTGTATTTCTGAGCTCCCCGCCATCCTCAGCTCCTGACAGTGCTTTTTCTCTGTGCTTAAAAGCTAGCACAGGGCTCCTCAGTCTGAAAATCATGCTTTCCCCCTTATTCTCTACTTGGTCACACTTTATTATTCTTGAAAGTCAATTCAGGCCACAAACACCTATTATACTCTATTATATTTAATTACATATCTCTTTTCTTCACCAAAATGTTAAGTCTCTTTTCCTGTCCCTGGGCAATGCCTGCTACAAAAGAAATATTTGATAATTCTGTGGAATGAAAGAATGATTTATGTGTTGGGTTAAATTTCTTTCAGGATATGTGTATAGCCATATCCAACTATATATGATTGTCATAAACTTTGAAGTTTATAATGAACTAAAATGCTTCAAATTCATTTACTTGCAGAGAAGATGCTAATATTTCCTGAGGTGGTAGCTTGTTTTTCTAAGGAAAAGAAGAAACCAGTAGTATATTACATGATTTTCATCATATCAACTGTCATTAGAGATTGGTTGGCACTAGGTGGCGCCAAGGAGCCTTGTAGGGAAGCTCAAAAGAGGCATGAACTACTGTTACTAACTCTCAGATTGTGCTCAAAATAACTTAAAGATTTTTTTCTTAAGATTTGCAAACTGCTGCATTATTTGAGCCAGTTATTTAATTACATTCATTCCCCAATGCATTTTTTGCTCCACTGATTATCTTATTATTTTCGAAGCAGAAAGGTCTTATAATTTATTTCTTCCTGTTTCCCAATACTTAGAGACAATTTTCAATATTTAGGTGAAGCCTCTGTTGGATAGTTGAAACTCCACACCCCAGGTCTTTCTCTTCCCCTTACCCAAATCCCCCCTCCATTTTTAAAAGTGCAATGTTGTTGCAGACACTGAAGTTCTGGGATGTTGTAAAAAAAATCTGAATGGAATCTGGATGTTTCTTTTTTCTTTTTAATAAGAATTTTTGTAGGTCAAACAGTGACTATCAGCAATCAGCTCAACCTAATGATTCCAACTCTACCTTCGATTTTATTTTTCAAAAATGGGTGCACAAAGAACATAAGAATTACACATATTCATGCTACTATGTAATGTTTTGATACATGTATACATTGTGTGTTGGGACTGGGATTTAGTTCAATTGGCAGAGTGCCTCTCTGCAGTCTCTGAGGTCCTGAGTTCAATTCTCAGCATCACAAAAATGGGAGAAGGATTGTGGCAACCCACTCCCAAGGCAAACCCGAAACAATCAGCCATTGAAAACACGGTAAGGGTCACTATGAGTCAGATACAACTCGATGGCACCTAACAACAACAACAACAACATACATTGTGTAACATTTAAATCAGATTTAACACATCTATAGCCTGAGATATCTATCATTTCTTCACAGTGAGAACATTCAAAGTCCTTTCTTCCAGCTTTTAAAAATACATAGCACATTGTTATTATCTCTAGTCATTGTACTGGATAAGAGCACACCAGAACTTCTTGCTCCTACCTAACTATAACTTAGTCCTCATTGATCAGCCTTTCCCTATCTCTCCACCTCCCTTACTATCCCCAGCCTCTGGTAACCACCATTTTACATTCAGCTTCTATAGATCAACTTTTTTAGATTCCACATATGAATGCGATCAGTTGGTACTTGTCTTTCTGTGGCTGGTTTATTCCACCTGACATAATGATCTCCAGTTTCATCCATAGTGTCTTAAATGAGAGGATTTCAGTCTTTTTCATGATTGAATGGTATTCCATTATATGTATATACACATTTTCTTTATCTATTCATCAGTAATGGACACTTTTGTGAACAGTGCTGTGGTGATCACAGAAATGCAGATGTTTCTATGACATACAGATCTCATTTTCTTTGGGTATATAACCATGGTGAAACTGCTGGATGATATGGTAGTTATATTTTCAACTGTTGGGAATCTTCATAGTATTTTTAACAAAGGCTGCACTAACTTTCACTCCTGCTCATGCTATGCAAGAGCTCCCTTTTCTCCACATCTTCACCAGCACTTGCTGTTTTTAGACTTTTTGATAATAGCCATTCTTCCCAGGGTAAGGTGATAGCTCACTGTGGCTTTGATTTCCCTCTTGTAGTTTCATAGTTTTGGGTCATCCATGCAGGCCTTTGGTCCACTTGAGTTAATTTGTGTATATTGTGGGTGACAGTAGTCCACATTCAGTCTTTTGCATGTGCATCTCCAGTTTTCCCAGCACCCTTTATTGAAGAGGCTGTCTTTTCTCCAGTATATGTTTTTTGTGCCTTTGTCAAATATCAGTTGGCTGTCAATGTGTCGCCAGAGTTTTAGGGCAACAGCCTCTGCTTTGGAAGTCCCATGGGACTGGGCTCAGCCACCTATCCTGATTAAAGAGACAAGTACTGGAAAACAGGTCTAATTGATGTCTTGTCAGTGTGCGTTCTGGTTGGTCCTTATCTCGGTTCTGGTTCTGAGAAGTAGTCCAAAGAAGTCTTTACTGCTTGAAGAGAGTGATCTGGTTTCCATAGATAATTACTGCTGTTCCAGGGCAGCTTCACCATCACAGATATCTGCCCTACTGGGTGGTCTGTCCTGCAAAGCTTACTGTTGCTTGTGGGTAGTTTTGGTCACTTGTCTTAGCAATGTATACTGATCTGCCCTATTGTTTCTGGAATCCACGGTAACTGCAGGAGAGGAGGACTCAAGAGGAAAGGTTAAGAGGCAAAAAATAGAGCTACAGGCAGACAAAATGGAGTGAGTTAGGCCAGTGACCAGTGTTTTCCTTGGTTTTTAGTTGCCTTGTAGGAGTCAGGAGTCAGTTTTATTTTTTTTCCCAAATGCAATTTGTAAGTGTCTGTTATAGATGTGCGGCTTTATTTTTTATTTCTCTATTCTGTTTCATTGGTCAATATGTCTGTTCCTATGCCAGTACCATGCTCTTTTGGTAATTATAGCTTTGTAGTATGTTTTGAGACTAGGTATTGTGATGCCCCTAGCTTTGTTCTTTGTGCTCAAGATTGCTTTTGCTATTTGGGATTATTTGTGATTCCATATGAATTTTAGGATTGTTCTTTCTATCTTTATGAAAAATGCCATTGGTATTTTATTGAGGATTGCATTGAGTCTGTAAGTCACTTTGGGTAGTATGGACATTTTAACAATATTAATTCATCTAATCTGTGAATTTGGGAGGTCTTTCATTTTTTGATATCTTGTTCAATTCTCTTCACCAGTGTTTTGTAATTTTCAGTGTAGTGATCATTCTCATCCTTGATAATGTTAATTCCCCAATTTTTTGTAGCTATTGAAAATGAAATTGCTTTCTTAATTTCTCTTACAAGAATTCATTATGGTTGCATAAAAATGCTACCTATTTTTGTATGTTGAATTTGTATTGTACAACTATACTAAATTTGTTTATTGGTTGTAACAGTTTTTCAGTGAGGCCTTAGATTTTTCTATATAGAAAGTCATGTCATCTCCAAACAGGGATAATTTGACCTCCTCACTTCCTATTTGGATCCCTTTTATTTCTTTCTCTGGTCTCATTTCTCTGATTAAGACTTCCAGTACTATATGGAGTAAGAGTGGTAAAAATAAATATTTTTGCCTTGTTCCACATCCTAGAGGAACACTTGCAGCTTTTCTTCATCCTCCATTTAAATACTTCTGATCTGGGTCATTCACTAACTCTCCATGTTTTTGTCTGACATGTGACTTTTATTGGCTGTTGGCTAATTATGAACTTTTGTTAGATATTCATTAATTATGGACCACTGAGGCCCTGAAAAGGCAAGGCTTGAGTTCATTATGACTTTCCTGGCATGTGATATTTTTTAACAGGATAAAGAATTACTCTTAAGGCTGTTTAGTCCAATTAAAAGAATGCAATAATAGAAATTCATGTTTCATTATAGTGTCAGTGTAGGTTTTTCCCTTTATAATTAGCTTAGTAAGGTAGCTGGTGTGGCTTCTAATTATTTCTGTTGAGTATGTGATGATATCTTTGTAGAGAGGCATTTTACTTCGGTACTTGCATTCTTCTGCATAAAACTATTGGGCAGGAAAATTGAACTAAACCTTAGCTGAGAAAGCTGAACCAAAACATAACTTTTTATTGTATCATCCACCATGGGTGGGATTTTGGACCAAATCAATTTTAATAGCTTTCACAAATTTCAATGTTCATAATAAGCAATAGATAGTTTTTACACCATTTCTATATGATGCTATATTTAACTGGTAAATACTGATATGAATGCTCTAATGGCTAACTTCATCGTTGTCGTCGTTAGGTGCTGTCAAGTCGGTATCCGACTCATAGTGACCCTCATAGGGTTTTCAATGGCTGACTGTTTCGGGATTGCCTTGGGAGTGGATTGCCAGGCCCTTCTCCCATTTTTGCAGTGCTGGGAAGTGAACTTGGGACCTCAGAGACTGCAGCGCAGTGCTCTACCCACTGAGCTAAATCCCAGCTTGGCTACCTTCATAGGTATTTATAAATAAGAATAATACCATCTACTAGACCATTAATTCTCCCAATAATTTCCTTGTCATGCAAATCCTAAGAAAACTCCCTAAGAAAAGAATTTGAGGATTAAATACCTTTAGGAAACATTGCATATTATATTTGGAGGTCCACAATGAATAGCATAATAAAGCCTTTAAGAAAGTTTGCACTAATGATTTTCATTTCACTTTCACCTGCTGGTCTAATATTTTTATGACTTATTCTTTCCACAATATTATGCAAAACTTGGAACCCATGGAGCAAATTTTATACTCATTCTCTAAAATTCTTAAGATCTTCTGCAAGGCAAATATTTATCAGAACTTCCTATAATGGCCAGTATCAATATTTAATCTCCAAACTAAGAAAGAACACTTGGAACTTAAATACTCTTTCATTTTATTTACTTAATAGTGAAGAAGGGTGAAATTATAGTTGTAAATTATTCTTTGAAATTGCAGTTTTTTTCTATTTTGAGAAGAATTTTCATGCCCATAATTCTCTTTTGTACATTAAATTAAATTTTTCTTTTAATTTAATTTTTTGTATAATATATTTTGATCATATTCACTTTCCCTATTACCCTCTCTTGTCCTTCCTCTTTACTCCTGCTGGTCCCATTCCTCTTCCCAAATAATCCCGCTTCTACTCTCATATCTTAAAAAAATAGATTCTGCATATGAGAGAAAATGTATAATATTTGCCTTTCTGAGTCCAGCTTATTTGGCTTAATGTGATTATCTCCAGTTCCATCCATTTTCCTATAAGTGACATAATTTTACTCTTCTTTATGGCTGAATAATATTCCATTGTGTATATATTTACCACATTTCCTTTATGCATTCAACTGTTGATGAGCTATTGTGAACAGTGCCACAATAAAAGTTGGTGTGTAGGTATCTCTACTATATGCTTTTTATGACTATTGGTGAACTAGGTAGAACCATTTTCTGTTCTAAACATGATGGAGGAAGGAGTTCATTTCTGGATCAAAATAATATAATCTCCCATGTTTCTTGTTTCTTTGATGCTAAAACTCTTTTCCTTATATCTAACTGAAGTGAGTCCTATTGCCATCTAAGCCCTCTTTTTTAATTCAAATCTTGTCTCTCTGCTATGTGCCCTTTTGCAAGCTATTTAGCCTCTCTTTGCCTCATTTTCCTACTCTGTAAAATGGGTATAATATTAGCACCTATGTTATGAGGTTGTTGTGAGGGCAAGGCAAGTCAATACACATAAAGAACCTGGAGCATTGCCTGGAAATCTTTCTAGGGTGTCAGAAGTTCTGGGGAGGGGGTGCTCCTGATGCTCTGCCTAGGTGGTGAAGGAGATGCTATGCACCAACCTCTCTGCCATGCCCTCATCAACAAATGCTACATTTTTCAAGAAGTAGGTAGATCTTAATCTATTTATTTCTAAGGCAAGAATTTCCAGGACATATTTTGTTATTTGGCCAAAATTTTATTTTGCCTTCTGTATTTTTAAATTTATTTATTTACTTATTTATTTATCTCATATGTATTAAATGAGTGGTTGCTATTTTCTAGACACTGTGGTAATTACTGTAGATACAGTGTTGAACAAGTTAGAAATGACTCCTTCCTTGTAGTTCTATGATTTATTGAAGGACAAACGTATTGGGTGCTTTGAGAAGGGAAGTAAAGAGAACAGATAAGAGTTGTTACCCAGTGAGGTATGGGATTATGGAATGTTCATGGAGGAAGTAACATCAAGGTTGAGATCTTAAAGGTGAATCACAGTTACCCATTGGGTACAGGGGCAGGAGAACAACTTGGGTAGTTGTGAGAAGGAGAAGACCACATTCAAATAACTGAGACCAAAGAACAGAATGCAAAGTTGTGGAGGAGGCATGTGGGATGAGAGGTGAGGCTGGCGGTACAGTATTTCCACTTTAATTGGAGTTTTTGTGAACTGCAAGGTGGAGTGATAATCTGACCAGCTATTATCTGTTCACAGCCAGGCAAATGATTCTCATTACAAAAGGTTCCAGGTGTAATATACCATTTTCAAGGCAACAACTTTTATTCCAAATGTTTTTATTGTGGTAAAATACACATAAAATAAATTGACCATTTTAACCTCTTGCAAGTGTACAACCCAGAGTGTTACCACCATGTACCTTGAAAATTCTTTCCATCTTGCAAAACTGAAACTCTACAGTCACTAAATAATGCAAATAACCAAGAATCTTGAGATTATCTCATTGGGTTTCTGCGAAATCAACCACAGGCTGAAGTCATCTAAGTTTCAGTTGAGAGACAGTAGGTGGATCTAGCTTAGCCCTGTACCAAGAGTCAGAAAATGGCATAACCGCTTAGACTGTCTTCCTCCTAAAGGAGTTGTCCACAGCTTCAATCACTAGGTGCCTTGGTAGCCAAAGAGGCTACAGAGTGTTACAAAATTATCCCAGGTCTTCACTGGCATTTCCACTAAAAAAATATGTTTTGCTTGTTAGTAAGCTGGGACACAGGTTGAAAATTTCTTTTGAATTTTAGGCATTTTACAGCACAAACACATTGACCATGATTTTAGTTCCTTGTTACAGGTGTGCTTGTTCCACTTCCTGGTAGGAAAGATAGATTCATAATGAAACCCAAGTGTCTCCTGACCGTGCTGCGCGATCATGCCATAAGGCATGTAGTTACAATGAAAGTGACAGGTTTTCTGTAGCTTTTTATCCACAACACAACGGTAGAGCCTCTTCTCTCTTACCATGTTGCTAGTGTTCTTGCTTGTATCTTCAAAGTGAACTCTTCGCAGAAAATTCTATTGTAGTACCATGTTCACTTTAAGTACTGGGTCTTTATTTGTTCTGTCATAAAATAAAATGTGCATTTCCCAAATATGTCCTACTAAACATCTCCTGACAACTGTGACAACTGTGAACTCCCAGAGAATGACTCCCTGGCTCCATTCTTATTCTCCCCAATTTCCAAGCTCTGTGAACTCTGGCAAGTTTCTTAATCTTTTTAAGCAACAGATTCCATAGTCACAATATGAGGATATCTCAAGGTTAGGTTGGAAATAAATAAGTTAATACATATAAAGTGATTCTCATGGAGTTTGGTCCATGGTGAATATTCAACACAGATCAGCAATTCTTAGTTTTATTTCTATAAATGATTGCAGTGACTGCTGTAGCAATAGGGCAAAATGGGCTCAAATCCTGCCCGAAAATCACTTTAAAAGACTGTTAGAATTGGAGAAGTTCTATGCAGAGGGATCCGTGTATGCAATGACAGAAAAGTGAGGGCAAATATAATACAATTAGGGGAATAAAGTATGCTTAGTTTGCAAGACATCTTCCCCAAGAAGGTAAGGGGCAGCTTTAGAAAAATACGCAAAGTGCACTGTCCTAGGCACTTGGAACATAGAAATTTTCAAGCAAGCAGCATTCTGTCTGGCATTCTTGACAATGTTCATATGAAATTAGGTAATTCTTTTGGAAGCTAATGCCATTTCACATAAAATGACCTTTCAAGGATGAGTTGTTCTTCTAAAAAGTGATGTCCAACAGAAGCAGTAATTCATATAGAAATCATAAAAGACAAAGGAACTATTTTCCTCATGAGAACAGCCTGGTTCTGAAGCATAATTCAGACTAATTCTGGCTGAGAACTGATCCAAGACATAAGTGGTTAACCAGTGGCAAGACTGAAGTAAGGCCAGGAATGGCCCCAGGGTGATATTAAATCACAGTGGTAAATATTACTGCCTAAGAGTTACATGCTTCAAATAATGATTGAATTTACCACATACATATAAAACAATAAAGTTGATTAAAAAAACATTTGGGAAATTCTGTATCCAAATAAAGGTTAGGAGGTCTAAGGCAGAATCTCAGCTGTTATTTACCAATTATATGTCTCAACTCGCTAAGCCTAGGTTTCCTCACCCATGAATTTGATGTAAGAATGCGTGTCCTCCATTCAAAAAACAGGTCACAAATATGAAAACCTTTTATGAAACAAAAATGCTGT
>VMDO01032708.1:0-18696 GCA_007922755.1 Pedetes capensis
CACCTGCACTTGTTGGGGCCACCAGTCCCGCTGGGCTGCCGACCCCAGCGGCCCGTCCTCTGTCTGCCTCGTCCTGGGTCCCTCAGAGGCTCAGGCACTGCTGCTCGCTCCCTCCTCCCCCAAAAGCTTTCTTTTCTTCTCTTGGCTTCTGGATCCCCGTTCCTCCCATGTCCTTCCCTCCCCTGCTCCTCTCGGCAGCTTCTACACGTGGGAGCTCCCCGGGGCACTGATCTCCACGTTGATCTCTCTCTCCTGCCTGGACTCCCCACTGTAGCTTGAACTTGCAGCCCCACGGGGTGCGCCCCAGCCTCAGCTCCTCAGCTCAGCCTCCCACCTTGAACCCGGCGTCACAGATCCAGCTGTCCTCTTAACATCTCTTCAGAACCCACTCGACCAAAACCGGACTTCCCCAGACCTTCTCCCTCGTCTTTCTGTCTCAGCTCCTTCCACCGGCCCAGGCTGGAAACCGGGCTCATCCTTGACGCCTCCTTGCTGACGCCCCATGCCAGCAGATCCTCTGGTTCTGCTTTCCAAGCCTTGCCAGCCTCTGACTGCCTCTCATCACCCTCTGGCCCCAGTCTCCATCTTCCCCTGCGTTATCGCCACAGCTTCATAAGTGGCCTGCTTGCCCTGACTGTGTCCTTCATAGTCTGTCCTCAACTTGTCAACCAGAGCCATCTTTTAAGACACAGGTGAGTGAAGTCATATCACCTTGGGCCTCCAAACCCCCAGTAGTTTCCCTTTCACTCAGAGAAAAGCTCAAGTCCTTGTTATGGTCTATACCATGTTAGGCCAGAACTTGCTATAGAAACATAACATGAGTAATGTGGATTTTAAATTTTTCTTGTACCTGCATTATAAAGTCTGCAGCCATAGCACCCTGGCATCCAATCCTGACTGATCTTAGAATCTAAGCATGTTCGGTTTGGTTAGTCCTTAGATGGGAGACCGCCTGGGAATACCAGGTGCTGTAGGCTAGGGAGAAGGACTTGGCAACTCAGTCCTGAAACAATCTGCCATTGAAAACCTATGAATAGCAGAGAAGCACTGACAATAGTGCTGGGCATGGCACAGTGTTGGGGAGTGTTTCCTTCTGTTGTACATAGGGTTGTTATGAGTCAGACCCAACTCAGCGGCATCTAACAACAAGAACAACAAGCATTATAAAAGTGAAAAGGTAGGAGAAATCACCCTTAAGAATATGTTTGGTACCACACAGAAATACTACCATTTCAATATGTAATCAACACAAGATTGTTAGTGAGATGTTTAGTGTTTGTTTCTGGGTGCACTAAGTTTCCAAGATCTAGGAAAATCCTGTATGTTTCACATTTTCAGGACTTCTCGCTTGGGGCCTGTGGGCGTGTAAGCAGTGCTCATGTCTCCTTGAGCTGCTAGTGGGAGAAGGCACGGTCAGTATGTGTGCTCCTAGTCCGTGTGCTTGGAGCTGGGGTACAGGTCAGAGCCGGTGGTCCCTGCGTCAGGAGCTGACAGTCTCCTGGGAAGGTGGATGGCGCGTGTGATCTCATGAGGACAGGCTTTGGCCCGATCCAGTCTGTGGCAAGGAGGGAATGCTTTGCTGGAGAAGGTGGCGACTGGGAAAGCAAGCAATGGAATGCCCAGTGTGGTGGCACATGCGGTAATTCCAGTACCCGGGAGGCTGAGGCAGGAAGATTGTGAGTCCCAGGACGGCCTGGGTGACAGTGAGTCCAAGCTTGGAAATCCTGGGCCCCTGTTAGTCAGCTGTTATTACCCTAAGGAAACGCTGAGATAATTAACTTAGAGGGAAAGTTTACTTAGGCTCACGGTCTTGGAGGGTCCAGTCCATGGTCACTTGACCCTGTTGTTTTGGGCTTGGTGCGAGGCAGCGTCGGGGTGGGAACGCATGGCAGTGTCACCTCACTCTCTCCACCACCAGGAAGCAAAAGACAGGAAGAGGAAGGGACGGGGTCCCACTGTCCCCTTCAGGGGCACCCTCCAATGACCTCACTTCCTCCCAGCACACCAAGCCTCCCGAAGGTTCTACCACCTCTCTCTAGTGCCCCCTGGGCACCAAGCCTTTGGAGACATTGAAGATCCAGACCATAGCAGCCCCTGCCCACACGTCACTCACATGACATGCTGGGTGGGGGGTTTGGGTTTGGGTTTGGGTTCTCTAGGGTTTGGTTTAACACCACATAGATGTCTCCACGACAGTCCCCAGACCCTGGGTCTGTGCGAGGGTCGTGTCTTGAGCTAACCGTGTGGGTTGTTAGAGAAGAGCCAAGCACCCTCACGTGGCTCAGACATAGCAGCTGCACCCAGATCCAAGTCACTGCTCCCTCAGCCAGTGCTTCTCCCTGACCACCTAAGGTTCTCGGCTCTGACTCAGGAAGAAAGTCATGGTACAGGTGGTGTTTGTACGTGAGGCCCCCGGCCCCCAAGAAGATCTTCCTGGGCCGCCTACCCTTAAGACCCTCAGACTTTCCTGAGGCTCTTTGGGAGCGTAAGGTGCTCCTCTGCCCCTCCAGCCTGGGCTCCCAGCAGGGTGCAAGGCCCACAGCCAGAGTCCCTCTGGGGGCTGCTGCGTCCCTGGGGCCATCAGGAATCTCCATGCTTCAGCTGCCGCCAGAGCAGATGCTCAAGCCACAGGGTCCTTTGGGAGAACCGTCCTTTCCGTGGTTGATCCTGTCTTTGATGTCTCCATTGGAGTCCGAGATCCCTCACAGCCTGAAAGAACCAACTCAAAGCAGCAGGCAATGCCCGTGCAACCCGAGCCTGGGCCCTCAGCTGCCCTGGGGTCATGCGGGTTGAATATGCAAGTGGAATCTTTCCAGGAGCACCCCTGGCCTGACTCGGACGGAAAACATAAACATGACCATCTTGGGACAATGGCGGGGCTTTGGAGGCTTAGACAACCCCATGCTTCCCGCTCAGAGGTCGCCAGAAGGCCTGGGACCCAGGTTGGCTGCCCTGGCTGGGCTGAGGCCAGCACCTCCCAAGAACAGGGACCTCAGTGCTCAGGGACTGGGGGGCCTAGAAGGGCAGCTGTCATGGAAGCGCATGTCTGACGAGGTCCCCGTGGCTCAGTCCCGCTCTGGCCAGAGCCATGCGTGTGTGGCTTTGCCTGCCAGTTTCTCATGGCTGGGGGGTTCCAGAGCCCCCTGTGTGGGTCCCTGAGGACCCAAGAGCAGGGTCTGCCCTGGGCCAGGGTGCAGGCATGGGGTAGAGCGTTGGAGGTCCACCAGAGCACGTGGAAGCGGGCCCAGGGAAGAGAGTGTGGGGTGACTGTGTCTCCCCAAGCCTGTCTCCAGCCCCTCATTTCATGTTCTCATGGGGCTCCCAGACATCAGGGCATCGCCACCACTGCCAGCTGCGGGGGAACGCACACGGGTCTGAGCGTGTCCTGGACACAGTCAGCTTGGGGGCCAGAGGGAAGGTGGTGGGCAGGGTGTGTGGGAGCCAGGAACCCGCGCTCTCTGACAGTTCATCTGGGGGGTGGTTTCTGACTTGTCACGTGGGTTAATCTCACCCCTTTGGCCACACTGGTGCCTCCTGCAGTGTGTGGCCTGGGGCAGAGTGCCCAGCAGCACCCACTGCTGCCTGCTGCCTGGGGATGAGCTGGGAAATGGGCTTGCGGGACCGCAGCCTGCATCTCAGCCCCCTTTCCTTGGCCTTCTAGTGCTCTCTGTCCCTGCCTGGCTCCACTCTGCCCTTGAAGGAGCCGAGACTGTTCTTCCTGTTTCCTTATTTGCGCTGAGACCAGCAAGGCAAATGAAACCGGGGCTGCACAGACGTGCGAGGTGGACGGGCCGAGACCCCAGACCTGTGCGTCTGTGTCCTGAAGGCGTGGTCGTCCCGCCTGGTGAAGGCGGCTGCGCCCATCTCTTCTTTTTTTTTTTGTGTGTGTGTGTGTGGTCCTGGGGGTTGAACCCTGGGCCTCGTGCTTGCATGCTCTGCAAGCGCTGGACCACTGAGCTCCACCGTCAGCCCATTTTTTTACTTTTTGAGACAGGGTCTCGCTAAATTATGCAGACTGCCTCTGGTTTCGAACTTGCAATTCTCCTGCCTCCACCTCTCGAGCTGCTGGGATTACAGGTGTGCGCCACCACGCCCGGCCCACCCATCTCTTCTGACCTCTTCCTGGCCTGTTCTGGACCTAGGGGCCGACTGCTATGCCTGCATCCCGGGATCGCTGACTCAGCCTCCGGTGGTCCAGGCTGAGGAGAGGCACTGGCAGGGATGGAGGAAAGGACGGAGGTCAGGGCGCTGGCTCCCCAGTGCCCTCTGGCTTCTGGGCTCTACCTCGAACCCTAGCCCTGTCCCATGTGGAAGGCCCTCCTGCTGCTGTGTTCCAGGGCCAGGAGCCCCCACTGGACTGTGGGACCCTGGCCAGCCGGCGGGTTCCTCCCTGCTCTGCCCCTCTGCCGCCCTCCAGCTGGTTTTCTTAGGAAGCTGGTTTCTAACCGTTCCTCCTGAACAGCCAGCTTGTGAAGTCGGCACACCCGGCGTCTGAGAAGCGTGGGCGCCCACCCTCTGCGTGGCTCCTGGTGTTCTGGAGATGCCAGAGCCCCAGGTGGACCAGGGGGAGGGGGTGCAGGAGGTGCGCTGCGCCGCCCCTTCTCTCCCTGAGGATCTCCAGCCCCAGACCCAGGCCTGTCCACTCCCCCTCAGGGCACCCGGACGGCTAGAAGCGTCACCGTCCCCCGGGAAAGCCATCTCCTGGCCTTTGTCTAGAGCCCTCACTTTGGAAGATCTGGCAGCATCCGTCCAGCCAGGTGCCTGGTCTGGCTTTAACAGCCCTTCTTCCTTACTGTCTGTGACAAGGGGAGGCACGTCACCCCCCAGCCCAGCGAACTGTCCCCTCCGAGGACCCGCCGTCCTGGCTGCTTAGCCCCTTCCCCCTTCCCTTCTCTCCCCCTGCAAGTCAGATATAAAATCATCAAGCTTTCTTCCTGCCCTTGCAAAAAACCCTCCACTCTTTGCATTGCTAAAGCCCCAAAGATCCCTTGTTATAAGAAGAGTCATCAAAATACGCCTGTTGCATCTGAAATCTTACAAAAGACATCAGAAATTAGTGCAGCAGCTCCTTAAAAGCACCCCCTTTGATGGCCACACCAACTACATGTTTAAAAAGCAAAGAGGCTCTGGTTGGGTTCATGTGGAGCCGGCTTCTCCCCTCCTCTGTGGTGTGTGTGCAGACTTCTGAGAAACAGGTTTTATAATACAGTCAGCGAGGCTAAATCACAGCAGCAGAAGCTTATGCAACGGCTAGAAACCTATGAGTTAAAAATGGAATAGTCTTGTGGAGTGGGAAAGGTAATAATATCGGTGAAGTGAAAATAGTAAGGAGTTCATATTCCAGCAATTCAGGTCTCTTACCTACCTTTTTCTGCACCAGAAGATCTTGGTGCCATTTTCCAGTATAAGTCCAGAGTGCAACCTCTTATTAGAAAAATCAGACTTTATTTTGCAGGTTCCACCCTCTGCCCCCAAATAATCCAGAGTCCAGAGCCCTTTTTCCTGACTCTTGGCCACCAGGCACATTTTGTGTTGGTTAGATTCTCTATGTTCCCTAATGCCCATGAAGGAACAGATTTTAGATTTTTATAAGTGGGTTTTGTTAATTTGCTATTTTAAAAATACTTGTGAGACCTTTACAGTTGCCATGGCGATATGATTTCCATAAACATGATTTTGTGGGGATTTTTGCGCACTGAGGGATGAGGTTGATCTGTAGCGTTGGGGGAAAAGTAGGTGGTGAATTTGGCAGCTGCCCTGTGGCTGCTTCCCTCAAATGCTGCAGATAAATTCCAAGAATGCAGCTGCTGCGGAGTCCCGGGTTCCACAGACCTAGGCCTCTGAGAGGTGGGCGTGGCCCGGCCTCCAGCTGTTCCAGGCTCCGCTAGGAGCTAATAGCGTGGTGGGGTGGTGGGCGTCTCTGCTCACCAATCAAACCATCCAGGTCAGACTGACCTGAAATCCCTTCCCGTATCCCTTGGTTTCAGTAGCCTTGGGGGCCTCAACAGCAGGGAGCCACGGAAGGGGCGGGGAGGAAACTTGGAGCTGTTTTTCTCTTCTAACCAGATCTGTCCAAAAGTCCCATTGAATCCACAATACTGGCAAAATGCCGGCCGCTTGCAACAGGCGATAAAGCGTAGTAAAAATAAAACCACATCAGCGGTTCAGCAAAACAAGAAAACATTGAATAAGAGTCAGCCTTAGATTCATCTTGGTTGCCAGTGGTTGAGGAATGGCAGATTGAATTGGAAGAAGAGGTGGATGGTCCCAAAGGCACCAACTGGCTTGGTGTTTTATCAGTGGTACCAGACATCTGGGCTGGGATTTAGCTCAGTTGGTAGAGCACTGCGCTGCAGTCTCTGAGGTTCCGAGTTCAATTCCCAGCACCGCAAAAATGGGAGAAGGACCTGGCAATCCACTCCTGAGGCAATCCCGAAACAGTCAGCCATTGAAAACCCTATGAGGGTCGCTATGAGTTAGACTTGACTCGACAGCACCTAACAACAACAACAACTGGACATCTGCATTGGCTTGCAAACAGAGGGGCTTGCCATTGAACTTTATCTTCCTGGGAGTGGACTATGTGGCATGATGGGGGAAGAGCAGAGCAAAGAAAAGAGTGAATCCTCTAATAACGAAAATGCTTTGGAAAAGAAATGGCGGGCAAAAGGAGTTAAAAGTGGACATGATAGCCACGCGTGGTGGGTTCTGCATGCCTGTCATCCCAGCAACTCGGGAGGCAGAGGCAGGAGGACTGTAGGTTCAAGGCCAGAGGCAGCCTGTGTAATTTAGCGAGACCCTGTCTCAAAATACAAAATAAAAAAAGGGGCTGGTGGGGCGGCCCAGTGGTAGAGCACTTGCAAAGTATGTGCAAGGCCCTGGGTTCAGATCCCCAGTACCAAAAACCAAACCAAAAGAAACAGAAGAACCAAGTGGAAGCAAGTCA
Source organism: Pedetes capensis (assembly GCA_007922755.1). Lineage (NCBI taxonomy): Eukaryota > Metazoa > Chordata > Mammalia > Rodentia > Pedetidae > Pedetes > Pedetes capensis. The sequence continues at coordinate 6,947 of VMDO01032708.1, forward strand.
GCGCAGTTCCTCCAGGGCTGTCTAGTGAGCTGGTCAGGATTTGGCACCAGGAGCTGCCTAACTGAGCACCTGGGCATAGCCAAGGGGTTTGAATCATACAGAATTATGAATCATAAGGAATTATGAGTTTCTAGAAAGCCATTGTGTTGACTGTTATTATTTATGTAGCGCCAGAAATGCAAACAGGACTCGCAGAGGAGGAGGTACCAGACGGTGTCTGGCCAAGAGCGGATCTCCACCGCACAGGAGTCACACATGAGATCTGAGCAGGGGTCACGTGCATCCTGGTGTGCACGTGTGAGCGCGCGCACACCCGCGCTCGCGTGGGCCTGGGGCAAGTGCACACGGGGAAGTTTGCGCATGGTAGGAGGAAGCAGCGCTCCAGCCCTGTGACACAGCTGTGCCCTTCTGCCCTTGGGAAGGGCCAGGGACTGTCCACTGAGCAGGCAGCAGAGGCCGCCAGCAGCCGCTGCCTACTGGTGATGGGTTGAGTGTGACGGACGTGGGGCCAGGTGGTGTTCTGTGTTCTGTGCTCCTAGGGCGGTGCCTGAGGCCCGGGGCTCATTTCTGTAGAGCTCGGGGCTGCGGGAGCTCCTCACGGTCTGGGCAGGGAGGTGGCTTCCCTGCCCAGGACTTCGCCTGCCTGGCCATCAACCCTGGCAGACGGCTCGCTCAGGGCCTGCTAGGGCGACTTGGGGGACTTCCCAGGCATTTCGTGTCTGTGCTAAAATAGCCCAGAGGAATTTGGCAGGGCCAGCTGCAGGAACTCTGCTCGCTGCCCCGGCCAGGGTGGACGTCGGAACCGGAGCCCGGCCTGCACTGCAGCTCCAGCCTCCCCCACGACACACATTGCATTTAAAAAACTATTTTTTTTAAAAAAGCTTTGGCAGCTGGTAGCTTGGCTGGGGCTGGTGAGTGGCCAGGAGCGAGGAGCCAGGGCGGGTGCCTGGCCGCCTATTGCCCCCTCTGGTGGCCACTGCTTGGACTCCAAGGTGTGAAAAGCAGGGGGGGCTCCACCCCAGGGGCACTGCTCTCCCCTTGTCTGTGTAGCTGTCCAGGGGGAGCAGACCGCAGGGGAGGAGCCTTGCTGGCTCCCAGTGAAAGGACCCATGGCAATGGCCAGTCAGGGACCCGGAATGCCAAGGTGTGTTTGTGTACACACTCGTGTGCCCTTCCCCCAGTCATGGTGGCCCGGTTTGGGATATAAGGACTACCTCCTGGACCCCACTCTGCCATGTGATAGCTGTGTGACCTCTCTGTGCCTCAGTTTCTTGATCTGCAAAATGGACTCTCTTGAAGATTGAAGGAGTTATCAAAGTCCTAGAACAGTGCTTTGCACATAGTTGTTAGGTGCCGTGGGGTCAGTCCCAACTCACAGTGACTCTGATTACAGCAGAACGAAGCACTACCCAATACTGTGTCATGCACATGGTCATTTTGTTTGAGCCCAGTGTTGCAGACACTGTGTTTCTTCTCATTTTCGAGCTATGCCACATCAGCAAAAGGAGGTCCCAGGGGCTTTACTCCATTCCCACCATTAAGGTCAACTCTACTCTGAGGTGGCAACTCTTCCCCAGTTATTTTTTGAATACCTTCCAGCCGGGAGGCTCATTTTCTGGCACTGTATTTGACTGTGTGTCTGCTATTCATTGAGTTTTTGATGGCTAATTGTTTCAGGAGTGGGCTACCAGGTCCTTCTCCCTAGTCTGTCTTAGTCTGGAAGCTCATCTGAAACCTGTCCACCATGGGTGGCCCTGATGATATCTGAGATACCCATGGCATAGCTTTCAGCATCACAGCAATACGCAGGCCCCCACAGCAGGACAAGCTGACAGACACGTGGTGCTTTGCACGTAGGGAAGATTCACATGACTGTTGTTGTTATCCACGGGATTTCACCATGGCAAAGCCAGCCCACTGCCCTCATTCTCACTCGGAGGAGCCCAATGCTGTGTGAACCGGAAGGGCTGCTGGACTGTGGGCTGGCTCAAAGCAGGGCAGATCTCTTACTCTGAGCCTGGTACTACCCCTGGCTCGTAGCAGGTGCTCAGTTGTTTTGGGGAAGAATGACTAGCACGGGAGACGGCTGATGTGTATTCTCACGCCATGGTCCTCTGACCTCTGTGTGCGTCTTCCTCTGGGAAGACTGCCCCAGCTCCGACCCTCAGATACGCTGGGTTAGTGTGAGCAGAAATGGGTGGGCCAGGAACTTGCATTGTTTGGAAAGCACCCCATTAGAGACATTCCTGGGGAGCCTCAGTGCGAGGTGACCCCGAAGCCTGAGGTGAGGAAAGAAATAGGGATGACTGTTAGGGCAGGTGGGGTCCCCTGCTGGCGCCCTGGGCCCCACTGTCCTCCAGCACCGCCCAGGCTGCATTTGGTTTAAAGCATGTTCAACTTGGAGCCTCTCTGGGCGAAAGCGTGAGGTCGACGTTCTTAGAGGTGCAAGAAGCCGCCTGCAGCCCAGGGCTGCAGCTCAGTGGCCCCGAGGTGGCTACCAAACAGCAGGGCCCCTGTGCCCCCAGCTGGCCCGGCCAGAGCCCAGTCCCACCTTCTCCCGGAGGCGTCTGCAGGCAGCTGTGGACACAGTGGTGCCCTCTTTTCTGCCCCTGGGCACCGCCAGGGCTCTAGAAGTGGGTCCTCTCCCTGGGTAATTGCAGCCTCCGTTGGATTTTCCTAGAGACTCAGTGTGGCCTTCAGCAGGCAGCCGTTCGCCTAAGCCAAGCGTCCCGGGAAAAGAGCTCCGGAGCCGAGTGCGGAGGAATGTGCTTTTCTGGAGCTCCGCGTTTAAAGACACATCTGGGATCTGTTTCTTAGCAACCGGGCTCATCCAGTGCACACTGGCGGTGTTAGAACATCCGCCAGCGCTGGTGCCCCAAGCGCCGCGTAAAATCAAATACCAGGCTGCTGAGCGGGAGCGCAGGACCTGAGCATGGCTCCCCGAGCAGTGGGAAGACTCGGAGCCGCTGGCTTTGTCTAGAGAGCCTCGCTCTTGGCTTCCTTCCACCACAGCCGGCTTTCCTGGAAGAATGTCGGCACTCTGGGCTCTTCCCTTGCTCCGCAGCCCTGGAGGCCTGGCCTCCACGCAAAGGGCCTTCGATCCTTCAGATGTGAAGAGGGTGGGAAGCCTTGGGGAGCTGTGAGAGACCAAAAGCCAGAGGTTCTTAACCCTGTGTTGGTGCCACTGGAGCCTCTAGCAGTCTGGACGCCTTCTCCAAATAACAATGTTGTCTTTCAAAAATACATTATAAGGGCATGGTGCATGCCTGTTATCCCAGCCACTCTGGAGGCTAAGGCGGGAGGATCTAGAGTTTGAGGCCAGAGGCAGCCTGTGTAACTTAGCAAGACCCTGTCTCAAAGTAAAAAGTAAAAAAGGGGCTGAGGGTGCAGCTCAGTGCGAAGTGTGCTTGATGCTCTGGGTTCAACCACTGGTACTGCATGAAAACGAAAAATAATGCATTAAAAAATATATTAGTACATTGCTATTGTTAGGTGCTGTCGAGTTGTGTCTGACTGATAGTGACCCTCATAGGGGTTTCAATGGCTGATTGTTTCGGGAGTGGACTGCCACATCCTTCTCCCATTTTTGCAGTGCTGGGGATCAGACCTGTGTCCCTCAGAAAGTGTGGAGCACTCTACCATTTGAGCTAAACCCCAGCCCAATTTAACATATAGATCTCCTAAAACACCCCAATGATATTGAAAACCAGTTGTCAAAATATTAAACAAATTTGCATATGGACATACTATGTATGATTGTGTTAAATGTGCAGACCCAGCAGTGGGTCTGTTGTTGTTGGTAGGTGCCGTTGACTCAGGTCTGACTCATAGCAACGCTGTGAACAACAGAACAAAATACTCCCCGACAACAGTGCCCAGCAATGTTGTCAGTGCTTCTCTGTTATTCATAGGGTTTACAATGGCAGATTGTTTCAGAATTGTTTTCGGGAGTGGGCTGCCAAGACCTTCTCCCGGCGGTGGGCCTAATGACAACTATAACTTTAAAGTAGAGGTAAGTGCCAGTGATACGAGAGAAACTGACTTGGCAACTGCAGCGTGGTACGGAAATATCTGCTGTTTCTTTCTATCCATGATGAAGACCAGGTTCTGCTAATACTATTGGGGTTGTTGCCGATATTCATCATGGAAGGAAATGCTAAAATTGAGTTAGAGGCTGGGGAGAATGGAGATGCATTTCTTTTCAATGCCAGTTTGTGGACCCCTTGGGGGCTGTGAGCACCAGGCTGACCCCTTAGGAGCTTCCTGTTCCTTATCCTCCCCCTCTGCACTTCTGTGTGCCTGGGCGCCTGCTAGACAAAGTTGCTTAAAAACCTGGGGTCGTCCAGAGCTGTGCTGGGCTGGACGGATGAATAGAGACAGCAACAGGCACAGTTGATGAACAAAGATTAAAGGGCGTGATCACAGTACAGGCTGCTGTGAGAAACTGTCACCCATGTCACTGAAGAAGTCCCAGCTGTCACCTTGCTCCACAGAGCACAGGCATCCCAGGCCAAGGTCACTGAAGTGTCATCTGGCCTTGGAAAGATGAGAGCCCTTTGCAATTCGGGCAGTGGTTAATATATTTTGGCCCACCCTTCCGGTTCCTGGCTACCCAGGCTCTTTCTTGCATGAATGGGGACTCCCGTATGAGGGAGATGGGCATAGGACCTCTCAAAGTCTGTCGTGGAGTTGGGGTGTCCCCAGGGCTGCATCCCTGAGCAGACGGGAGGCCGCCTCTTGCAGCGAGCAGCCTGAGAGACAGAAGGAGGCCCAGGGCTGCAGGAAAGGCCTGGCTGCCCTCGTGGGGGGCACCCAAGCAGCAGCTGTGGACAGCATCCCATCCTCTCGTCAATCCCAAGCAGTGCCCAGAGGGGGCCCAGCATCAGGCTGACCACGCAGGCCTGGCCCCAGCCTGGGCTCCCTGTTGTGGGGCCGCCTGACCATGCAGGGGCTCTGTGTCCATTACCTCACTTGCTCCTCACAGCAGGCCTCTGAAGTAGATACCGTGATCGCCACCTCAGGCGGCAGAAAGAGAAGCTGAGGCGTGAAGAGTCTGTTGGCTGCCCGTGGTCAGAAAAAGGTAGACTGGGGCCTCAGGCAGCCGGGAACTGGGAGTCGTTGCTTGACCTCTGTGTTACTCAGCTTGTGAGCCACTGTGGCAAAAAAACTGACAGAAAGAAACTGGCGGGAAGAATGACGCATTGGGACTCACAGTTAGAGGATCTTGGTCCAGAGGGGCGGGGCAGGGGTGGGGGTGGAGCAGATGGTGGGGCCTGTGTGAGACAACCTCATGTCATGGTGGATCAGGAGCAGAGAGAGCTACCGGAACTGGGGGCCTGCATAAAGCCTCCAAAGGTGCACCCCTAGAGACCCACCTTTGAAAGCTGGGTCCACTTCCTAAGGTTCCACGGCTTCCCAGGGCAGCGCCACCAGCTGGGGACCAGATGTTCACACGCTTGGCCTTTGGGGGACGTTTTACATTCACACCCTAAGAGCCTCTGTCGTGCACCTCCTCCTTCACAAGTCCTGCCTGCCTCAAGGGGATCTGTGAGGACCAGGTAGGGCCTGCCTGGAAAGGGGCTGGCACGGAGTGAGCCCTTGGTGAAGAGGAGAGCGTTCACGCCGCCCCGTCTCACAGATGGCTTGGGGGGACTCAGTCCTGTAGAACAGAAGAGCTGGGACCGTCCAGATTGCCCTGGGCTGGGGCTCTGACGGGCCGCTCCCTGGCCTCAACACCGGCAGAGCACCCAGGGCTGGCGAGGCGGGGGCAGGGGGTGGCCAGCCGGGTGCTGGGGGGCAGCTTTGTCTGGCTGCTCACTGGGTCCTTGGGAGCGGAGCTGGGGGTGGCTGAATGGCCGTGAAGGATGCAGAGAGTGAGCGAGAGGATGGGCAGAGGGCCAGGAGCTGCCTCCACACGCCCTGCTGGGAAGGATGTGGGAGGGGCTTTGGTGTCCATCAGGGGACAAGATTTTCCATGGTGCCCTTTTCAAGAGGAAAAATCACTGGCATTTCTACGGCTGTGGCCGGCTGTCCCCAGCCACTGCGGCTCCAGCTCCTTTTGGTCATGCCGGGCAGTGGAGAGTGTGCGCTCTGAGAGTGTAAGAGGCAGCCACTCCCCGAAGGCACCCTCGGCCCGGTCCTCTGCAGTCTTCGTGCCCTAATAGGGAATATCTGCAGGCCAGCTTCTCCCCAGGGCCTGTGTGGCATCTGGCCCGGCCGAGTCCCGCTCCCAGCTCGGGGCGGCCACCTCTGTCATTTCTTGCTTGTTTAGAGCTGGAAGGAGAATGTGCTGGCCTGGCTCACAGCCCCCTGCCCGGTCTGCCACCTGCTAACAAGGTCCATGTGGAGACCGTAGTCACCCTCGGAGTGGCCTGCTGGCCCAGGCCTTCTCTGCGTGGCTCAGCAGCCCTAGGGATGACCAGACGGTGCGCTCAGCCTCCAGTGGTCCCTGGCATGTGGCCCGTGGCCGTCCTCTATCCATGGTCAGAAGGAGCGTGAGAAAGCCAGGCTGAGCGTGGCTCGCTGCTGCTGTAGAAATGGCCGCTGACTTGTCTCCTCTTGGAAATGGCCCCGAGCTGCCGGTGAGCAGGAGGCACTGCCCTAGGGCCCAGCCTGCAAAGGTAGCAGCCGCCATCGGGGTCCAACGGCAAGGGGAGGCGCCCACTGGTACGTGGTGGAGGCCTGGATGCGCCGTCGGGGGGGTGGGGGTGGGGTCTGAGGCTACGCCAGGCCACAGGCCCCCCATCTCCTGGCCATCGCAGGCTCTCCACCCTCCCCTGCGGGTGGCAGGGAGGCTGTGGGAGGGGCCCGGCCAGCTCTCCGTCCCTGGGTCTTGGGTCTCAATCGTCCCTCAGCCACCTGCATGTGTTAGGCTGCTTCCTGGCTGCTCACCTCTCCAGAATTCAGTCTGTGATCGGCTCCTGTGTCACCCCAGGGGCGCCTGCTCCCACCTCCCTGCTCGGAGGCCATTGGAGTCTCTGCCACGTACAGAGGCGCCTTTCCGGCTGCCATCTGGGATGCGCCACCCTGTGGCACCTGTGACATCTGTGTCCCCCACGGCCGCCATGCGTCCAGGTGGTGCCCCACCCTGTCCCACTAGAAGGCAGGGTGCAGGGGTCAGGGGAGCAGCCGGGCCGCCCAGGGGACGAGGAGCCGAGCTGGGGGCACGGGCGTGCCCCTGAAGGCGCCCTCTGCCCTGGCAGGCACTTTCGTCTCTGCCTTCGCCGTGCTGTGCGGGGCGCGCACCGACCTCCCGGACCGGCATGTCTGCTGCGTCTTCTGGCTGAACATCGCGGCGGCCTTTATCCAGGTCCTCACGGCCATCGTCATGGTGGGCTGGATCATGAGCATATTCTGGGGCATGGACATGGTCATCCTCGCCAGTGAGTAGCCCCCAGGGGCTGGGGTCCAGTGGGCGAGAGGGCCTGGGGCAGGGTAGGGGCCCAGAAGGACTCTTGAGGCCGGGTGGAGAAGCATGGGATTAGGTCCTGATAAGCTCATCACAGGGCTGGGATTTAGCTCAGTTGGTAGAGCGCTGCTGTGCAGTCTCTGAGATCCTGAGTTCGATTCCCAGCACCGCAAAATGGGAAAAGGACGTGGCAACCCACAGAGGCAATCCCGAAACAGTCAGCCATTGAAAACCCTATGAGGGTTGGACTCAACGGCACCTAACAACAACAACAGCAAGTCCATCACAAGTGCATTTAGAGCCGGGCATGGTGGCCACGCCTGTCAGGCGGAGGCAGGAGGATCTCAAGTTCCAGGCCAACCTGGGCTGCAGCGAGACCCTGTCTCACACCAGCATCTAGTGCGTCGATATGCCCGGTGAACTTGAAACGCCGTGGGTTGAACCGTCGTGAGTCAGTCCACTTTGGTCATCCTCACTTCCCAGAAACAGATGGGGCTGAACCTTAGGCTAACCCTGAAGAGCCCACTGCATCCGCACTAGATGAGGTGGCGGGGACGCCAAGAAGTGCAGGTGGGAATCAGACACTTCCTCTCTTTCCATCACCCCAGGAGGCTAACCTGGCCAGACTCTCCTTGCCTGGCATGGCAAAGCGAGGTATAGGGAATTCAGCACCTCTTGCCCCAGCCCCTTCCTTCCTATGGGTCAGTCAGCAACCTGGATGTCTGTACACTGGCTCCAGGGACGCGGTCTTTGCATTGGACTTTTGAGAATGCTTTTCAGGGGCTGCTGGAGAAAACCAGACACCCGCCCTTTGTACCCACTCACCCCGCCTGACCACCAGGCCTGTTTGGCCATCGATCAGGGGACACTTCTGCGCTTCTTCCAAACATTGCACCCACCGCAAAGGGTGAACATGTGCCCCTTGTGAGAAGGGCTGAGTGGCTCTGAGTGGCCGTGGGAGTGTCCCCGGGTGGTGTCTTTGAAGAGGACAACCAGAGCTGACCTGTTGGTCCTGGAGGCAGAGTGAGGGCTCCTTCTGGGGTCCCTCCATCCCCCTCCTATAAGGTGGAGGACACTTGCCGTTGTAACGTGCAGGTTGGTTTTCACGTACCATCATTTGGATCCTATCAACAAACATGGTGTCAATAAAAACCCCCAAGAGGGGAATCCAAGGAATACAGATGAACAGAGGCTGATGTCAAGGACTTATGAGCACGAGCTTCCATTTATACTAAAAATGACAAGTAACCATCAACAGCATGCCGTCTGGGTCACAGATCAGTACACTCGCAGCAGCTCCATGGTTCTTTCCACTGTGATGCCTGTGGCAGACATTACTAATGGATCATGACATTTCCCCAGACCAGGGCCTCAGGCAGTCACTACCAATTGATCTGAGCTGTATGCATGGCTGTTTGCCATCTGTGGGCCTGGGTCTCCCCTAAAGCTGTAGGTTTTACAGATGGGGCTTCTTCCATAAAAAGGGCTGACCACATGACCCAGACAGAGCAGGGCAGGGACCAGGGCAGGGCACTGCAGCATCTTTAGGTTGTCCTGGTCAAAGGTGCCCTGTCCCTGCCCCTGCTTAGAGTCATCCAGAATTCACCTCCAGGTGGCTGGTGCTGGGAGGACTGGAGCAAGGGAGGGCAAGGTGGGAGGCAGGCGAGCCAGCGGCTGGGTTTAGGGGCTGTGCTTAGGGTAGGAGGCGGGGATGAGAGGAGGGGCAGACAGGGACAGGACTTGGGGATGGGGTGGTGGTTGGGATGAGGCTTGAGCAGGGAGGGGCAGACAGGGGCTGGGTGTGGGTGGGGCTGGGACTGGCGAGGCAGAGCCCCTGTGCTCTGGGCCACGCCCACCCCTGGTCCCTGTGGACACTGAGTGCCGCTGGTCTGGGGACCTGGCTTCCTGGGGGCCACCGTCAGAATTCCTGATCCATCTCGGGCCTCCACGGCTCCCCCCGCCTCCGTCTCCAGCCACCCCCCCCCCGCCTCTGTTTTCAGCCCGCCTTTCTTTTTCTCTCTCCTCCTCTTGCTCCCGCTGCCTCGCACCTCTCTGCTGCTGCAGTTTCCCAAGGTAAGTCTGGCAGGTGCGCGGCCCCCCACCTGCGCTCAGACACCCCACTCCCCAGCAGCCCACGGGCTTGTATTTTTAGCTTATTACTTTGAAAAATGTTTAAACGTAGGCAAAAGGAGAGCGTCTGGTAGAGCTAGTCCAGCTTCAATCCCCCGACTGCTCTCTGTCACTCCGACTCCCCCACCCCAGCACCCAAGGGGGGTGAGCATCCGCTAATCCACCCGTGAAGTTTCAGCTGTGTCGTATCACCCAAGTAAACCAGCAGCGATTCCTTAATGTCGACCCAAAGGGGGATGTGGCATGTGCCAGGGTCTGGGATTAGTCCCCAGCACCTCCACAAATAAAAATAAAAAATCATTCTCGACAGTGTTTTGAAGGCTCCAAGTGCTCTGGCCCCTGTCACCGTCCCAGCCGTCCAGCTGGTTGAATACACAGTGGGAGCTGCCTTCAGTACATGGCCGCCTTTCTCTCTTCCTTCCTCCTCTGTGTCCACCCATACCAGACGCCCGGCACTTGCTGGCCCACTTGCCTATCCTCTCTCCACTATCACACCAAGCAGTCTGGGGGGCCATCTTTGTGCAGTGGCTTCCAGGGTCTGGCTCTCACCAGCCTCCCAACCTCTGCCATAGATACCCTGCCATATAGTCCCAGGAAGCCCCATATCCCACTGTTCTTGGTTTATCTTCTGGTTTCCTATTAAAAAGCCAAAACCCTTGGGAAAAGTCATGTGCTGGCATTGCAGTCATTTACACCATAGTATGAATAAGGTCTAGGGGCCCTTCCTGGAGAAATCCTAGCAGAGTCGAGTGTCTAGTCATCTCTGCTTCTTCCTCACAGGATACAAGGAGCAGGGCATCCCACAGCAGCTGTGAGCCCCCAGGACCAGCTGAGGAAGCCGAGGAGCCCACGAGGGCCGTGCCAGGTGGCTTTGGGCCTGAAGACCTCCACATGTTCTCTTCCGCCACTTCTGGGTTGGGGGGCAGGGGGTATCTTAAAAAATAGTCGTCTTGGAGAGGCGCCTGCTCTTCTCAGCAGCCGCTGAGGGCCTCCAGACCCTCCTCCTGCTCGGTCGGCCCAGGCCCCGGAGAGGGGCGTGGGCTGCAGAGGCTGGGGTGCTCGGGAGGCTCAGCCTTGCCGGCAGCATCCACTGCCCACCGCGGGCACCCAGAGCTGCGGCTGGGGGGAGGCGGCCTCGTGCAGGTGGGCGGGGCCTCGCCCCAGGGCAGGCCTGGGGTCTCCGCCTCCGGGCCCCACCTCCACCTCGCGATGTGGTGCCTGGCCTTGGCTCTCTGGTGTCCTGGGGGCAGCCGTGGGGTGGGGGAGCGTGGGCAGATGTGCCCCAGGATGGACAGGCTCACGGTGCCCCCAGCCTCGGCCCTCTGGGAGGCGGGTGGGGGGCGGGGCTCCCCCCCTGCGGTGGCATTTCTGGAACTGCCGGGTGTTCTCACACAGAATGACCAGGCTGTGGTGTGAGTGGCCTGGGTCGGCCACCCCATCATTGCGCTCAGCGCCGATTGTGGTCCCCAGTCCTGTTTCTGAAATCCAAGTATGTCTGAATTCAGAAGTTTGGGGTTTGGACCGATGACATGACCCCCTCACCATACATTCCCTAACACCCCAGCGTCCAGAACCCCGCCCACCCCCACGCACGTGCACCCTCCTGCAGAGAACATGTGAACAGTCAGACTCTTCGGGATCAATAAAAACTGTAAATAGCCTCACTCTTCAGGCCAGATCGTGCCACCTCAGTAAGTCACGGGGGACACAGCGTTGCACGGCTTCTGGCGTTTCAGATGTGCAGGGCCATGGTGCAAGGCTGTCGGCCTCAAGCTGAGAGTCCTGCCTGCAAACGGGTGCATCGGAGGCTGAAGCTGGCGTCACACAGGGTCCGTCCGGCAGCACAGCGACCGTGGGCCCCTTTGAGCAGCGCCTCTGGGAGTGGCTGTGACCCAGTGAGGTCCCCGGCAGAGGGTGAAACCCAGAGAAGGCGTGCAGGGTACCGCACCTGAGTACCAATTAGAGATACGGAGGAAAGAGAGGTAAAGGGGTGATTTCATACCTCCGTTTTCTTTCCTTCCAACTCTTATTCTAACGTTGAAGCCCTAACCATAGGGGACCATCCCGAACTCAGTTTCCGACCCTGCTGGGCACCGAGTGTCTTGCATGTCCCTCCTTGTGGGAATTTTCCTGGATATGGGAGGCTGGAGGGGGGACCTGGTCATCTTCTTTGTTTGGAAGAGGGCTCTTGGGAGGCAGCTCCACCTGCACC
>VMDO01032709.1:0-18688 GCA_007922755.1 Pedetes capensis
TGTTTATAATGTCCCGAAGTCATAGAAACCACCAAAATCTTCATTAGTGGACTATTAAAATGAATGACCTGTTTACGACGTTCACTTTTTCTGCTTCTGGTGACATAACCATCCTCTGAGCTCTGGCCTACCTGGGCTGGGGGATTCACCCAGATGCCCGGGCTCCTTCCTCAGGGTATTTCCACTCTTGCTCCACCCATGAGAGCTTCTTTCCCTTAGCCATGACCTCCTCGGTGGAACTCTTTTGTCCCCCTAGGTTTCTGTTCTGTATAGGTTCCTGTTCTGTATACGCCCCTCTGTATAGAGGTGACCCAACTGATACAAGGAGATCATCCATTCCTTCCAATGCCACCCTCAAACCTTCTCCCTGGCCAATGGCGCCCTGCTTCTCCCCTGCTGACCATTCACCTGTCCTGCAATCTTCTCCCAGACAGTCAGGAGTGGTTAAACCCATGGCTTTAGAGAAGACTTCCTGGTCCAGTCCTGGCTGCTCCACTTCCCAGCCAAGCCGCTAGCCCATCTATGCCTTGTTATACAATGGGGACAACAGCAGTATACCAGTGGTGCCAAAAATGTATACATATTGTAAGGGATGCTATCTATGAATTACTTTTCAACACTGAATTGAATGACAGTGGCAACCACTTTGAGGACCTCTTGGAATTGCAGGAGTCAGCTGTGACGTATATTCACCTTTGTAACTGGTATATACTGAGCATGACAATCTTAATACTTAAAATGTGTGTATATTTCTGGCTCTTTCTGTACATAATATACTGGGAATAGAATCTGTAATACAATTAATGCTCAACAAACAATCTTTTTTTTTTTCATTATGAAGACTTTGCCAGTCATTTGTCACAGCCTGTCTACAGCCCCTTCATACAGGATCTATTCAAACCAAAGCTCTGGCTGAGGGGTAAGCCAAAGCAGTTGTGGTTGCTATATGGCCCATGGTGACGTTGGCATACAAGGTGAAGTCAGTCAACCCACAGCCTGGCACGTGAGTCTGAGCCAGGCAAACACATTCTTTCCTACAGAGTTCACCGAGGAAATAAGGAACAAGGCAGGCTGACCAGCTCTGCCTGGGTTCCTCATAATGGGAACGTGTATCCTTATAATAAACCTACTTTGCTTGTGGAAATGTGAGTGACTTCTTTCCCCCCCAGCCAAAAGATTCCCCACAGAACAAACTGTTTAATTAATATAGAGCTCATGCTACAGACATATGCGGCTGGGATTTAGCGCAGTTGGTAGAGCGCTGCGCTGCAGTCTCTGAGGTCCCGAGTTCAATTCCCAGCACGCCAAAAATGGGAGAAGGACCTGGCAATCCACTCCCAAGGCAATCCCGAAACAGTCAGCCATTGAAAACCCTATGAGGGTCGCTATGAGTTGGATACCGACTCGACAGCACCTAACAACAACAACAGCATAGACATATGCATTTTAAACAAAGGATAGATTTTGGCTAAAGAATAAATTCTAGCTGCAAGATTTGGGATCATCGGCAACATGTTTGGAAAGCTTCCCATCACTTCTGAAATTAGATCACTGATGAGATTTCTGTGACATAAACAGGTATTTTTGACAGGCACCTTTTAGCATCCACTCCAGTTTCAAGTGTACATTCTACAGTACCCACAGGTTTAATTAGGACGAATACTTGCACGATGTAAGGAGCATACAGAGCACATTCTTCACTGGCTACTTTATCTGTCACTCTGGAGAATGTCCCTATCACAATTGCTCTCTGCAGGACAGAGAGTAGGAAGAAGAATAGGAAAGAGCAGCTGGAAATGACAGCTGGTAAGGGTCAGTGAAGGCAGGACTTATATGGCTCAGGATGGGATCCGGTGAGGAGAGGGAAGAAGCCAGTCGGCCTCCTTCCTTTGTCTATCACTTCTACCGATAACTGTCTAAAGAATGAGCTTTATCTCCAGCCCCTATGCTGTCTTAATTTTACTGTAAACCACTGGAGTTAGTCAAACCTGGGTTCAAATCCCAGGACCCACACTGAAGAGAAAATCAGAACCTTGGCTGGAAGCTTCTCTGAGCTTCAGGTTCAGTTATAGGAAGGATGGCTGTGGTGATGACCGTCTAAAGAATCAAATAGATAAGCCACTGTATAAGGCTAGAGGCTGGGACTCAACAGCGCCCGAGATGGACAAGATGATCCCTGGTCCCAATGAAGACACAGGCCAATGGGGGAGACATACATGAAGATCGGCGCACAGTGAAACAATTACCGACCATGAGTGAGGGAGAAGCTGGAAACAGACAAGGTGCTCTAAGAGCTGCTTCAACCAGGAGGTCAGATGCGGCCTTCCGAGGAGGTGATCAGTGGAGACTCAAAGAGAAGCTGGACAGGGAGCATTCCAGGAGGAGGGAACAGAAAGCTCTGGACACCTGGAGATTCACAGAATGGAAAACGAACCGCGGTGGCTGCAGCAGGGTGGTGCCAGGGAGAGGAGTCACGGTGGGTGTGGCGAGGGAGACGGGACCAGGATTGGTTTTCAGGAGTGGATTGCCAGGTCCTTCTCCCAGGACCTTATAGACCACGGTGAGGAGCTGGCTTTGATCCTGTGGGAGGCCACTGGTGGGCTTAAGCAGGGAGTGATATCGTTATTAGTGCCACTGTCTGGGGACAGTGGCCAGCTGTCAGACAGGTCAGCGAGACCTGCTTGGGAGAACGCCCTCAAAGAGCTGCTTGAGAAAACGATCGCAGCACCCGGGCAGGAGGCTGACGCGGAAAGCAGTGGTGGCAGTGGAGATGCAGAGATCTGGGACACACGGGGGAACAGGGTCACCAGGGTCTCCTTTGGGGTAAGAGAGCCGGGCCACGAGGAGAGGAGGAGAAGCCAGATGTGTCGCTGGGATGACTGGGTGGGGAGTGGCACCTGCTGAAACAGAGAGCGCCAGGGGGTTCTGGATGTGCTGCGGAGGGGGCCGAGATACCTCGAAGCAGTTGGAGCTTGGAGAGAGGTCGTGAGGGGTGGTGGTCATGGTGACAGACAGACAGGGCCTGGAGGAGAGCTGAGGGGGAGGGGCAGAGCAGTCGGAGTGGAGCAGGAGGAGGATGGGGAAAGAGGGGTGCAGTGGCTGCCAGGGCTGAGGGTGGTAGGGGACCTACAAGGGAAGCCTCGCTCTCCCACTGTCTGGTGAGGGGGCCACCCACAGCACCAATGATTGCGGGGACTTGCTGAGGGCTGCCGGGTGCCACACTGTGTTCCTCTCCTGATGTGCACCATCTCTGTCCCCGCAGCGCACTGGACACTGCCATTACCATCTTCTCCGCCACCACAGCCATCCTTCCTATGACTGAACCCGAAGCTCAGAGACGCTTCCAGCCAAGGTTCTGATTTTCTCTTCAGTGTTGGGCCTGGGATTTGAACCCAGCTTTGGCTAACTCTGGTGGTTTGCAGTAAAATTAAGACAGCATAGGGGCTGGAGGTAAGGCTCGGTGGTAAAGCATTTGCCTAGCATGCACAAGGCCCTGGGTTCAATCCCCAGCACTGTGAAAGAAAAAAAAATTCTTTTTGCCAGTATTAAGAAAAGACCTAAGAAGACTGCTGTGGTCCAAAAGTACCACCCCCCAACTCATCTAGAAATGCATTATGTATGTATATGTGTATGTAGTGGTTTCCTGAAACAGAGTCCATTGTGTAGCCAGGACTGTCCTAGAACTCAATACATAGCCCAGGCTAGCTTTAAACTTGCCTTGATCTTCCTGCCTTAGCCTCCTGGGTGCTGGGATTACAGGTGTGCACCACCATGCCTGGCCTTCATCTTGAAATTTAATTCCCACTATGAGGTATGAAGCCTGCAGCTGTAGCACTATGGCATCCAATTCCATCAGATCTCAGAAGCTAAGCAGGGTTGGGCCCGGTTAGTACTTGGATGGGAGGCCGCCTGGGAACACCAGGTACTGTAGGCTTAGGAGAAGGACCTGGCAACCCACTCCTGAAAATCAATCCACCACTGAAAACTCTATGAATACGAGAGAGGCACTGACAATAGTGTTTCATCTGTTATAGATAGGGTCACTGTGAGTTGGACACCAACTCGACAGCACCTAACAACAAGAAGGTTGTGAGGGCTCTGCCCTTAATGATGGAGTAGTAGATTATCTGGAGAGCGGGTCTGTTTCATCTCTTTGATGTACCTCTCTGCCAGGTCATGCTCTGCACTACCTGAGGATTCTGCTGAGTCCTCACCAGCAAGAAAACCCTCGCCATATACAGCCCCTCAGACCTGGACCTGCTAGCCCCCAGAACAGTGAGCTAGGATAAACCTTTATTCTTTATCAGTTATCAAGCCTCTGGCATTTGGTTACAGCAACAGAAAATAGATTAAGACAAATATCAATAATACAACTTCCAGACAACTTCTTTGCTCCCACAGGCAGGCACCCAGTTCTGGACTAGACTATTATAGACTTTTCACAGGCTTCCTGACCACAGAATATCCCCAGTGTCCACAGGAGACAATATTAGTATTTACAGATGATAAGAATGCCTAATGTGGTAATAATAAAACGTAATCAACAGAAAACTATTTCAAGCAAAGTGGAGAGGTTAAAAAATACATTGATGTTTCTAATCACCTTCTTATGAAGTAGACATATTCAACCGGAAAATAACAATGAAAAAAGTTCACCAATGACTAATGAATGAAGAATGAAAGAATTAATAAATAGGGACAGGACTAAAATTTTGAAAATTCCCTCACATTACTGAGGGACATAAAGAAAAATGTGAGCTGGGTGTGGTGGTCCACGCCTGTAATATAGCAGTTTGGGAGGCGCAGGCAGGAAGATCATGAACTCAAGGCCAAAAGCAGCCTGTACAACTTCACAAGACCCTGTCTCAAGAAAAAAGAGTGAAAAATGGGCTGAGGGTGCAGCCCAGTGGCAGAGCACTTGCAAAGTATGTGCAAGGCCCTGGGTTCAACTCCCTAGTACCACCAAAACAGAACAAACAGATAAATAAAGAAAAATGTGACTAAGGGAAAGCTATCTCATTTCTAGCTGGGATTTAGCTCAGTGGGTAGAGCGCTGCGCTGCAGTCTCTGAGGTCCCGAGTTCAATTCCCAGAACCGCAAAAGTGGGAGAAGGGCCTGGCAATCCACTCCCAAGACAATCCCGAAACAGTCAGTCATTGGAAACCCCATGAGGGTGGCTATGAGTCGGATACCGACTCGACGGCACCTAACAACGACAACAACAACATCTCGTTTCTGGTTGAGAAGATTCAGTGCCACGAGCAGGTCAGTCCTTTTCATATTGGCAGAAACATTTAGCTATGCCCTTAAGTGGTCTGAGGTGATCTGTGAAAATGGTTTGCTATTCACTTGACCCAGAAGACACGACAAAAATTATGCAAATCAAGAGGTTCAAACCTTCATGTTCACTTTAAGGACACCCATGAAAGTGCACAGGCCATGAAGGGATTGCATATCTAAACACACCAAGCATCTGAAAGGTGTCACTTTAAAGAAGCAAGGTGTGCCATGCCAGTGTTACAGTGGTAGAGCAGGTAGGCACATCCAGGCCAAAGACTGGGGCTGGACACAGCATCAGTGGTCCAAAGAGTCTGAATTTTTGCTGCTATGCTTACGAAAACCTGGTGCCATACCACTGTGGGATCTAATCCCGTCAGATCTCGGAAGCTAAGCAGGATTGGGCCTGGTTAGTACTTGGGTGGGAGACCACCTGAGAACACCAGGTGCTGTAGGCTTGGGAAGAGGACTTGGCAACCAAAAAATAACCAGCCATTGAAAACCCTATGAATAGCAGAGATGCATGACAATAGCGTTTCCTCTGTTGTATGTAGGGTCGCTATGAGTTGGACACCAACTCGATGGCACCTAACAACAACAACAACAACAACAACAATGCTTACAAACGCAGAGTAACAGTGAACTTAAATGTTGAATCTCTGAACACTGATCGTATCCGAGTTAACGAAGCACCCCAGAGACAGCACCGTATTTCTTGAGCCCACGGTTGGATTAGCCTGCACATGCCCTTCACTGCCATACTGCAATGATCCTCACTGAAAAGGAACAAATTGGGCTGGGTGCCACTGTGCAGGCCTGCAATCCCTGCGCCTTGGGAGGCTGAGGTGGGAGGATTGTGAGCTTGAGGCCAGAGGCAGCCTGTGCAACTTAAGGAGATCCTGACTTAAAATAAAAAATAGAGCCAGGCGTGGTGGCGCACGCCTGTAATCCCAGCAGCTTGGGAGGGAGGTGGAGGCAGGATTGCAAGTTCGAGACCAGAGGCAGTCTGTGTAATTTAGCGAGACCTTGTCTCAAAAAGTAAAAACATGGGCTGGAGGTGCAGCTCAGTGGTCCAGCACTTGCAGAGCATGCAAGTGCAAGGCACTGGGTTCAACCCCCAGTACTGCAAAAAATAAATAAATAAATAAATAAAATAAATAAAAATAAAAATAAAAAATAGAAAAGAGGTTTGAGATGCAGCTCTTGCTCAGCATGTGTGAGGCTGGGTTCATTCCCTAGTACTACACAAAGAAAAATAAAGGAACAAACTGTTCCTAACCCAAAGGAAAAGATAACCCAAAAGAGACTGAAAAAACAAAAGCTTACAAAGTCAGCATAAAATATATGCAAACAAAAGTAAAAAAAACACATCATTAACAACAGAACACTAATCAAATTACAGTAAAAATAGTAACAGGATTTGAGGAACTGGCTATATCACTGTGAGACAACTAAGCCTCGTCCCATCTTGCAGATGAGAAACTAAGGTGTAGAGAGGTCAGAATCTACTCTAAGATCAGTGTGCAGGCACAGTGAGGCAGGGCACAGTAACAACTACAGAGAGTTTGGATGCAGAGCTGTGTGTCTGCCAGGCGCGGTGGCGCATGCCTGTCATCCCAGTGGCTCGGGAGGTGGAGGCAGAAGGATCGCAAGTTCGAGACCAGACGCAATCTGTGTAATTTAGTGAGACCCTGTCTCAAAAAGTAAAAAAAAAAAAAAGGGCTATGGGTGCAGCTCAGTGGTCCAGCACTTGCAGAGCATGCAGGCTCGAGGCCCTGGGTCCAACCCCCAGTACCACACACACACACACACACACACACACACACACACACAGAGCTGTGTGTCTATGAGTGTGGGCCTGAGACAAGAAGCAGAGTAGACTGCAGAGGCCCTGAGTGTGGTCACAGTGAATCTGGGCAACGTAGAGTCTCTGAAAGGCTTTTGCAAGGGGAGTAACAGCAGAGGAGAAGGGCTGTGGGAAGCCATCTGTGCCTTCCAAAACTCCCCCGAGCCGTGGTGCGGGAAGAGGCCAGCAGAAGAGGAGTCTGGGAGAGGAGTTGGGACAGTGCAGGGGTCTTCCAGAGGAGGATGCGTGGCTGAGTGGAGTCCGATGTGGGGAGAGGAGGGTGTGGACCCCATAGACACGAAGGAGGAGGGATGACAGAACTGGCATCATCCTAGACACGGGGGCTGAGCAGAATCAGAGATGATGTCTGGGGAGCTGGCCTGAGACCCCGGCTGGTGGGTGGGCTTGCTCATCAAATAGGAGAAAGAGAGAAAGGAAAGAGGGGCTGGAGAGGATCACAAGCCCAGCTCTGGAGCCTCGGTATTATTGTGAGCAAGTTCTGACAGCACAGGATTTCCCTTTCTTCCACTGGGATCCTAGACAACTTGTTTGTGGGTAGCAAGCCATTGGGGGAGATTTTCCTGTTTTGGTGGGGGCTTCGGTGTAGCCCTACAACTACTATGAGCATCCTAAATGCAAAGCAGGGGGCTGGGATTTAGCTCAGTTGGTAGAGCGCCGCTCTGCAGTCTCTGAGGTCCCGAGTTCGATTCCCAGCACCGCAAAAAATGGGAGAAGGATGTGGCAACCCACTCCCAAGGCAATCCTGAAAACAGTCAGCCATTGAAAACCCTATGAGGGTTGCTATGAGTCGGACACGACTCGATGGCACCTAACAACAACAATAACAAATGCAAAGCAGATACAGTCCACCAGCCTGCCTGCAAAAGTATGAAAAGGGCTCAGGTGTGGGTCTAGCCTGGCAGAGGGCCCCCAGAAAGGCCCTCTTGGGGTCTTCTTCCCACTCTCTTCTCAGTGGCCAAGTCCGATGCCACTCCCGTGCTTCTTTCTTTCTACTCCAATGTTCCAAATAGACATTTTGCTTTTTAGTACATTTGATATTTTTAGTTGGCACCAATGATGTTTGTTTACCGTAATCTTTCCTCCTTTGACATCTTAGAATGCATTCTTTCATTATGTACCCTTTCAAACTTCCTCTTTCAAAGTATACCTAAGAAAGTTTTCCAAGAGAAAGGTGTGGCATACGAAGCCATCCGTGAGACACTGTCGTTAGATTTGGATCTTAAATGTCCTCCCAGAGGCTCATGTGTTGGGTCCGTAGCTGAGGACACTGCTGGGAAATGGTGGACTCTTTGGGAGGTGGGACCTGGCGGAAGGGAGTTAGGTCACTGGGGGTGTGTCCCTGAAGGCGGTAGTGGGACCCTGACCTCTTCTCTCTCTATGCTCTCCACCAACCATGAGGTGAGCAGCTTTGCTCCACCACATGCTCCCCACCATGACGTGCTGCCTCCCCAGAGTTCCAAAACGACTGAATCCCCTGGAACTGTAGCTGAGATCAACCCTTCCTCCTTGAAGTTGGTTTTCTCAGGTATTTTGTCTCAAGGATGGAAACCGACAAACATGACCAGTGTCTCTGGGTTTGTTCCCTTCACTTATAAACGTCCACGTCACTTACAGCTTAGACTCTAATCTTTGCCATAGTTTAGAGCCACAGGTCAGCCAAAGGGAGGCTGGCTTTTACTTCTACCAGACCCTCCTCTGACCGACCTATATTACCAAGGGGATTGATGTCCCCTGTCACCTGTGGCAGCACACCCAACTTAAAAAGCCTGAGAAGGAATGTCCAGCAAGGAATAAACTTGCCAGCCTGAATACACAGATACACGGCAGGGTAGCTTTACGCAGACCAACCTTCTCCCCCTTCCTCTCCCCTCAAACTGAAGAAAGGCATCTCTCTGTCCTCCGGCAAATGGGTATCTAAGACACCAGCATGGGTTGGGTGACAAGTCTTGAAGAAAGGGGGCTTATGTACTTGTCAAATACAGATAGGGTTCCTGGGGATCAGAGTTCAGGAAACCTGACAGGGATCCTCAAGAGAAAACGGGAGCACCCACACACCCCAACTGATGTGACCCCAAGTGTCTAACAAAATCCACCGAATGAAGATCACGGCACCTCTCATGGTCGCACTAGAACCTCCCGTGACCAAGTATTATCTTTATTCTGACAGAAGTTGGGGACAACCAGAAACAACTTGTCTTAGGCTCAAGGGTAGAGCACATGCCTGGTATGCATAAAGCCCTGGGCCCCTCCTCCCCCTCCCCAACACATTTCCTTAAATGAGCTTTTCTTTTTTCTATATATTTTTGATCTCCTTCTAAGTTTGAAGTAGAATTCTGGGAGTTTTCATATCACTAGTTTAAAGCAGACTGACAGACACATGGGGGTCTGCTTTAACCTAGTGACATGAAAATTCCCAAAAAAGAAAAAAAAGGACAATGTTTGGGAGACTGGTAGATCAATGAAGAAATGGATGACCCTCAACTAGACGCATTGATATAATGGTTGCAACGATGGGCTTAAACATAAAAAAGATAGTGTGACAAGCACAGAGTCAGGGAGTGTTTCGTTCTGTTGTGCATAGCATCGCTATGGTTCAGACCCAACTCAATGGCACCTAACATCGACAAAAGTTAAAGCATGAACTCAAGAGAAATACAGTGGCAACCTGGAATGGGGGGCTTTTGCAATAGACAGAAAGACATTCTTTTCATAAGCTGTACACATCCTTTTAAATTAAAAACAATTTTTAAATGACTAAATGTTTCCAACGGCTTGGGTCTCTGTGGGTTAAATTACAGTTCTTTTCTACTTTTTGAGATTATTTTGTTAATCAAACACAAATTTATTATAATCTCTTCTGAAAAGTCTGATGGAAACTGTAACCTGAATAATATTTGAGGATTTTCTTTTGAAGCCGAAAGCCAGCAATTACAATACTGGAAAAGGTTATTTTACTGTGGTGCATTTCCTCAGGAGAGGAAATGATTTTTGAGAATACTGAAGCCTTTTTTATTCTAAAGCAGGCTGGCAACACCTGTACACAATCTTTCGAGACAACAATAAGACTTTTCTGAGGTTTCATGTCATGACCATTTAATTTAATAGCTCTGAGAGTTTAAACAGGACACTAATACCTCAGTTAGCTGGCACGATTGGTGAACTGGGGATTCCAGTTAACTTAATTTTTCCATCAACTAATAGTAACCCATTTATGCAATGAAATTTCCTCAGCAGGATATAGGGGATCTGGATAGCTCTTTTCAGGTGTGTATAACTGCATGGTTTGTCTCTCAGTCTTACATTTTTCTTTTTTAAAAAAAAATCAGCATTCTACCTTTCATAAATCTTCAAATTAATAAACCAATACTCAACTACATGTTGAAAGGCTTACCAAAACAAACAAACAAATAAAAAAATGTTAAGTTTTACTCTGATAGCCTTAGTGAAAGAAAATAAACCCAGAGACAAAATAACATATTTTCTTCTCAATACATGCACCATTCATTCAATGTGCCAGGCACTGGGGTGCACCCTGGGGATACAGAGATAAACAATACACATTTTTTGGACCTCAGAAGTTTGTAGTCTATACACAGATGAAGTAGGAAATGGCAGAAGATATGAGAAATGACAGTTGTTTAAAGAAGTTTTTCTTTCAAAGCATACAAAGCTACTCTTGCCTTTGAAAAGCCAGTGCAAATGAAAATACTCTTTCTTTTCTTTTTGCAGTGCTAGAGATTGAACCCAGAGCTTCACCATGCTAGGCAAGTGCTCCACCACGGATCTGCAACCCCTGCCCTTGAAAAATACTTTTTGAAATAATAAAGTGAGGAGATAAATGTAAAGTTGCCTCAGGATCTTTCATCAACAGAAAAATGGTTGACTTTATATTTAGTCTTCGACTTAGCAAAAGTAGAAAGCTTTGAAAGTTCTTAGAAAGGTTGTTGTTGTTGTTGTTGTTAGTTGCCATCGAGTCGGTATCCGACTCATAGCGACCCTCATAGGGTTTTCAATGGTTGATTGTTTCGGGATTGCCTTAGGAGTGGATTGCCAGGCCCTTCTCCCATTTTTGCGGTGCTGGGAATTGAACTCGGGACCTCAGAGACTGCAGCACAGTGCTCTACCAACTGAGCTAAATCCCAGCCCCTTAGAAAGGTACACAGGTAAAATTACATTAAAAAGCTTCTGATCTGACTGTGTTGCAGCCCAAGACCCTAGGTCCTTCTCAGTCTTCCTCCTGGTTTTATGTTTTAATTAACAGACGCAAAGGCTTTCAAAGTCACGGGTGACGCTGGGTCTGCTTCCTCTGATGGTTTCCAGCAGGCAACCTTGGGCTTAGGACCTGAGGTTCTCTGGAATCCCAGGTTCCATTCTCCAAGCCTCTCAGGCCCCAACCTGGAGGTTCTGATTCACTGGTTCCAGGACGGGGCCCAGGAATTGGTAAGTTTAGCGGGAACATCATACGCTCCTTATCATCAAGGAGATTTGGAAAATATGGCCCTGGAGAACATGGCTTGCTTACCAGTCACAAGCTAAGGGTGGGGCTTGGAAAGAAAAGCAGATTCCCAGGCCCCAAGTCGCAGAGAATCAGGTTCAGAAAGCCAAGGCTGGGCTCACAGATCTGCATTTTTAACAAACCCCTCAGCGGCGTCTGGTTGACAGAAACACTGTGTTTGGTACTGACGAGCCACCTAACTCTATTCTGGACGTGCTGAATGTAAAGTACAGAGAATCAGGAGAAAGCAATGGAGAAGTCCAAATTAGTCATAAAAAAAGAACGGCATCTGGGGCATTTCTACGCATCTGGGTCCCTGGACTGCTTGCTGTCTTAGGTTCAGTGGTTCCTGATCTGATATCGATGGGCCATGTCTCTGAGACCCATCTGCAGTATCAGGATCAAGCCCAAAGCATTACAGACAAGAAGATGTCCGTGTGTACATAGATAGGGCAGATCTAGGGGGCCTTCTGACACAAGTCCTGTAGTATCAAACAGTGATTGTTGTTGTTGTTAGGTGCTGTGGAGCTGGTGTCTGACTCACAGCAACCGTATGCACAACAGGTAAAACACTAGTGTCAGTGATTCTCTGCTATTCATAGGGTTTTCAATGGCTGATTATTTTTGTGGGGTGGGTTGCTGGGTCCTTCTCCTAAGCCTACAGCACCTGGTGTTCCCATGTGGTCTCCCATCCAAGTACTAACCAGGCCCGACCCTGCTTAGCTTCTGAGATCTGACAGGACTGGACGCCACAGTGGTGCGGTGGCAGGCAAACAGTGACTACCTCGGTTAAACAAATACATCTTTTGGAATGGCTGCAGTCCGGTTATATCATGCCTGAAAATTGCAAATGCAACTATTACACGTACCATCCATCCCTGGTTGTCAGTGAACACACTGTTTACTATAAACTCTGTTGAAGTAAATCTGTCTTCACACACAGTTGCTAAGGCACTTGCGCTTAGGAAAACAAATACTTTGAAGACAAATAATACTTTCACATTTTCCCTTCGAAAATGAGTAATTTAAATACTTGTGAAAAGCTGTAACGGCCTTCTGGAACTTCCACGTTAATGGCACTTCCTACTTGCCTATGACTATATGGACCTCTCTGGAAATGCCAAGGGAAATATCAGACTGGTGAGGCTCAGACAAAATGGCGCAAGGTCGTAATGGAATGAAAATCCGCACTTGAACGCTTCCCTGTCAGTGTAGGGTTCACCCAAACAGCTGAACTCCCAAAGCACCTCAGCACTTCAGCTGTCTTGATTTCCAACCCCTGCCCATGTGGCTCAAATGTGCAACCTACACATTCACTGTGAAAACAAACTTATTTAATGGTTAGCACAGGACTCTCTTCCAAAAGAGAGGGAGAAAGGTGCACGCTTTAGCCCCCACATACACGCTGATCTTTGACTTATAAACACCGGTGAACAGCACACAGTTACTAGGGCTTTGGAAGGCTACCCTGTCTGCTATGTCAGGGTGGGTAGTCACAAAAAAATATGGTCTCGGACATGTCGGAGCTGATGAATTTATGCACGTGTAGCGCGAAGGGTTCTTTTTCATTTTGGAAAGGAAAAGTGCTTTACAAAGGTTTAGTGGGGAGGCTTGGCGGAAGTATTTCACCCCACTACATCTTTCAAGTTTGATAGCTTGTGAGCTCAGGGTTTTGGCTCTTATCTTCAACCTTCAGAAAACTGCAAGCTGCCCACAGCAGCTGCAGGAGGAGAGTCTTTAAATGAAATAAAGAAATAATTGCTTCAGGGAACAAAGGCAGAGAAAAAGCCCTGTTAGCTGAAGGATGTGGTCTCGTGGGACGGTATGTGGTGTATATTCTTGATTAACGTGGCGCTGCGTGGCAAGAAGGAATCCCCGACCCATCCCCAGGAATCAGAACAGGTGTGACGTGGTGGAAGAGTGTGGGCCTCAGAGGCAGGTGTTAGTTTAAACTGTGGCTCAGCTAAGTGACCCTGGAGCCAGAGCCCTTGCCTCTTAGTATCTTCCTTCCTTATCTGGGCCAGGGCAAGAAGACCATCTCCCCGACTGGGCAGCAGTGAGCGCGATGAGGGCTGCATACCATACATTGATTTCCTTAAACATGGCAAAGTGTATGCCCACAGTTCTCTCTGCCTCCTCCTCCAACTCTAGTTAAAGGTGGGAGAAGGAGAAGGTACTACAGACCAAAGGACTGTGAGAGAAAATGACATCCGGCCAGACACAGCAATAACATGTTGGAAGACGAAACTAAACGGGGTAAGCGGTCAGGGGTTTCCAGAAGGTGAGGCGATCTAACTGACTAGGGGTGTGGCTGAGTCTCAAAGGCAGGAAGTGATTGGTACACTAGGTCCCCAGAAAGGCCCAGTGATGGGAGGGATGGGGTCTCGAGGCTGGGGCTAAAACCCTGGAGGCAGGTTAAAGAGTACAGGAGGACCAGAGCTCCACCCAGACCATCTCTTTCTGAAAACTACGGCTGCCCTATATTGGCAGGAGAGAGGTTCAGTGGAGACACTGGACCGAAAAGCTCAAAACATAGGGGCAACAGGCACAGAAGAAGGGAGAGATAAGACAAAGGGAGAGGAAATAAAGTTTCAAACAGAATGGTGTGCTTGCTGCTCCTCGGCCTTCTGGGCTCCCTGACACTAAAGATTATGCTTCCATTCACCACACAAAGACTATAGGTCTCCTCCCAGCAGAAATGGACTAACAAAAGAGAAAAGACCTACATGTACTAATATTTGGGATTCCCCAAAATGCACAGGTTCCTCCCTGCCCGATGACCCCTCTGTGAAACCTCCCACTCAACAGACCTGGTGAATGTCTTTTCAGTGCTTCATTATTAACATTAACAGGTAGCCAAGTACTACCAGACAGGCTGGAATTTAGCTCAGTTGGTAGAGTGCTGCACTACAGTCTCTGAGGTCCCAAGTTCAATTCCCAGCACTGCAAAAATGGGAGAAGGACCTGGCAATCCACTCCCAAGGCAATCCCGAAACAGTCAGCCATTAAAAACCCTATGAGTGTCACTATGAGTCGGATACCAACTCGATGGCACCTAACAACAACAACAAGTACTACTAGACATTTGACAAAAGAGAAAAGGAAAAGTGAAACCCAAAAAACACTCTTTAAAAAACAGAAAAGGGCTAGGAGTGGGGGTGCACACCTGTAATCTGAATACTTGGGAGGCTGAGGCAGGAGGATTCTGAGTGTGAGACCAGCCTATGCTACACGGCAAGAACCTGTCAAAACAACAATAGATATCCTAGCAGACAAAAAGGAGTTCAGTGAAAAGATACATGGCAAACAACAAAGGAAAACGTCAAAGGAATAATAATATTCTCAAAATATTTTGTATCTGTGAAACTAGAACAGAGTAACATTTAAAAATCAGAAAAGAAAACTGGGGAATTAAAAAATAAGACAGTAGCAATAAAAAAATTCAGCAGATGAATTTTAAGATGGAGTTGAAGAAATATCCTAAAAGGGACCCAAAAGCCTAAGAAATGAAAAATAGGAGAGAAAATAATAAGGGAATTAGAAGATTAAACCAGTAATCCCCGTATTCAACTAATATGTGCACCAGAAGGAAAGGAAAGAAAAACAACAGAGGCAAGAATTGTCAAAACTATGACATAAAAACAATTTCAGAGCTGAAATGGACCCAACACAGTAACGGAGAGTGAAAGAAGAAATTACTCAAAAGCCTTCTTGTGAAATGCTGAATTGTTGTTGTTAGGTGCCGTCGAGTCGTGTCCAACTCATAGTCGACCCTCAGAGGGTTTTCAATGGCAGATTGTTTTGGGATTGCCTTGGGAGTGGGTTGCCACGTCCCTCTCCCATTTTTGCGGTGCTGGGAATCGAACTCGGAACCTCAGAGACTGCAGCGAGGTGCTCTACCAATTGAGCTAAATCCCAGCCCAAATGCTGAATAGTGAGGCTGAAAAGAGGCTCTTAACACTAAAACAGGGCATAAAAAAAGGCTCAGGAATGAAAATGGCACTGGATTTCTCAACATCCACACCGGAAGCTAGAAGATAATGAATACGGCCTTCAAAATTCTGAGCAAAAATTGTTTACCACCTAAAATTCTGTAAGTAAATTCATTAGTTGCAATGGGCAGAATAAAGGTATTTTCAGACACGCACTATCTCAAGAAATTTACTTCTTAAGTACTCTCTCTCAGAAAGCCGGGGGGAAATGTGTTCCATCAAGAAAGAAGACAATGGGTTCAGAAAAGAAACGTTCCAGCAGACGAAAGAGGTGACAAAAGTCTTAATAAGACACTCAGGAGAAGTTCTAGAACACAGGAGGCACAGCAAGAAAGAGGAGAAAAACCCATGTCCGTTAATAGTTTCCTTTTGGTGCCCAGCAGGTACATGGGTGTACATTAGTGTAGCACGCACGCGCACACACACACACACACACACACAATCTCAGTAACCTACCAGTTTATCATAATACAACTCTCCCAAGTACAGCCCAAATTGCATTCACTTCCTTTCCAAAGGGAGAAAAATCTCAAATCACATCTTGCTAGTGTATACAGACAGAAAAGTCATGAAGCCTGTTAAAAGAAAAACTGAAGCCGGTTCAAATAACATTTACTTGAGCAACAAAAGGTTCTGGAACCAGACAGCATTCTAGTCATGGTCCCGAACACCCGTCTTCCATTGTGGTGAGTAACTTTTATAATCAGAAAAACAGGAAATGACATACGGAGATGATGTGAGCAGTGCAGCTTGGCTTTTGCCTTATTTGGGCACAATCTGGTGGCCTTTCATCTGGGATTGGCTGAGGGTCAGTTTCTGGGATTGGCTGAGGCTCAGGTGCTTAGTTACAGGAGGATACCTAGGTTAGGCTACCACCTGCCTGCACATCAAGTTACATTGTACTTAGTTTACTACATACACAGGCCCCTTTGAGGGCCAAGTGCTTTGTTCAAGTACTAGAGGTTGGTTTAGCCCATTTATTCCAGTTCTGTATGGCCCCACATTCCACAAGTCCAGCATCCCTGGTTGATGGCCATACTTTTCAACCATTTGGGTAATAATTTAGTCACCTCTAATACATCCTCGGGAGAAGGACGTGGCAATCTAACCCTGAAGCAATCCCAAAACAACCAGCCATTGAAAACTCTATGAGGGTGGTTATGAGTCGGACCTGACTGCATGGCACCTAACAACAACAACGCATCCTACATGGATGAAAATCCTGACAAAACTGGGAGATGGGAAATGGCACACGTTGCTGGCCAGTCCAGAGTCCACGTAACCCTTCTTATTAGGCTCAGATTACTCTGTTCCTGGGGAGGCTCATCCCTGACCACTATCCACTGCTGAGGAAGATGCCCCTCTGGGGGTTTCCTTGCTTTCCTTAAGGACAGTCTCCAAAAAGGGACGCAGCACAGCCATGGGGACCATGGGAACAAATTCTGGGAAGAAATGAAGATGCATCAGATGTAGAAGTTGATTGACCCAAACACACACTGCTATGAATCAAACAGAGAGTTCATGTGTGTTCTGTAGTCATTGTAGAATCCATGCTTCAGTCACTGTGATAAATATTCAACACCAGAGAAAAGCTTGCATTTCTTGAAGTGGCATGTATCTTTCCTTTTTATTCAATATTATTATTAAGTGGCACATCAGATTTCCCTTTTTGTGTTGGTTTTCCTGGATTCTGTTCTCAGTACTAAATTAGTGCTCAAACATAGTATATTAGTTTAGGGACCTGATACATCTCTTTGTGTTCTCTTCTATATTTGAACATTTCCTGTTTATTCTTTAATGGTGTTGAGATTTTATGTCTGTATACATCTTTTGTTGTAAGTGCCCCCATGTCCTCTTTGGACTACATAGGTTACAACTTACAAAGCAAACCCATTTTGGGATCAAAGTTGGGCTATCTCTGCTAAATTTTGCTCTAGAAGATTATTAGAGAAGGAGGTAGGGAAAGAAACCAGACTCCAGCTAGTCTGCCAGCCAACCTTCATTCCTTGCTATTTTATCCTTGAGTCTTGGTCTGCAGGCTAAACTTTGTGAGCTTAATCCATTTATTTATGCTTTCGTGTGTCTTTTGCTGCTGTTTCCAAGGAAAAGTTCCTTTTGGATTCCTTTGGCCTTGCCTTGGTTGAACTAAGGGGAAGGGGGGTTGTTTTTCTCATCTATCTATGTGTTCCTGAGTGTTGAATGTGGTGTTGCCAGCTAACCAGACCAGAACTAGAATTTGGGATCAAGCCATTAGAGTTGGGGATGGAGACAGACTTGAAGGCAGGGTACAAAACCTGCTGGCAGGTGGATGGATGCTGTTCCTACTCAGTTGGTGAATGCTTTACGTGGTTAAAGAAGAACATCCGGCAAATGAATGGACACTGAACTTATGAGTCCTTCAAGGGCGTCATAAACGTCAACAGCACAATCTCAACTGCAGTGCCAGCCAGTGGGGCTTCAGCGTTCACTGGCTGTGACACCCACCCTGCAGCTTCAGGGTGTCACCACCATGTGGTAGAAGAGGGAATAGCAGGCACACAGCCAACTGGGTTCTTTGTTCAGAGATCTAGAATGCTTTTCCAAGCCACAGTGTAGAGCAAAAATAGAATCAGTTTATTAAACTTATCTCTTTGTAACACAAAACGGACTTCACAAAGATGGATTTCCAGCAGCGACAATGAGTGAAAGCACGCATCCTCTTCTCTAGCTACCTGCTAACGGCTGATTTCCAGGAGCCTCTCTGCGAAGGCCTTCAGGAAGAGGTGCCCCTCCCATCTCCAGTGAAAAAGAAGCCCCCTTCCTAACTTGGGGGCTGTGATTTAGCTCAGTTGGTAGAGCACTGCTCTGCAGTCTCTGAGGTCCCGAGTTCGATTCCCAGCACCGCAAAGTGGGAGAAGGATGTGGCAACCCACTCCCAAGGCAATCCCGAAACAGTGGGCCATTGAAACCCCTATGAGGGTCGTTATGAGTTGGAGTCGACTCGATAGTACCTAACAACAACAACAACATCCTAGCCTGGGCACAGAGCCCTTCAGCAGCACACTGTCAGTCTGAGCT
>VMDO01032710.1:0-18696 GCA_007922755.1 Pedetes capensis
TTACAATTAGATATCTTTTTTCCAAGTAGATTCAAATGATTAAATTATTAATAATGGTTAATATTGGTGATGATTTGATAAAGTAGGCATTTAATAAACACCTGAAAGGAATATAGTGATTGTAACATTATTAGGGGTCTGAGGTTTAGCTCAGTGGGTAGAGTGCTGCTTGTACTCTCCGAGGACTGGGTTGGATCATCAGCAGTGCAAAAACAAGGGAAAGATGTGGCAATCCACTCCAGAAGCAATCTTGAAACAATCCACCATGGAAAATCCTGTGAGGGTCATTATGAGTCATGCTTGATTCGATGGTACCTAAAAACAATGTTACTGGAGTACAGTTTCACAAAAAAATTGCAGACTTTGTGAATGAGTATACCCTTGTCCTGGCAATTTTACTCATAAACATTAAGCCTAAGGAAATAATAGGATTGTTGTTAGGTGCCGTCGAGTCGGTATCCGACTCATAGCAACCGTCATAGGGTTTCCAATGGGGACGTGGGATACAAACCCATGAATTGATCTGTATGGTAAGTTACATTTCCCAAAAGAGCGACACAGATTAAAGAGTCCTAAAGAATAATAAGGGCTGGGATTTAGCTCAGTTGGTAGAGCGCTGCGCTGCAGTCTCTGAGGTCCTGAGCTCAATTCCCAGCACTGCAAAAATGGAAGAAGGGCCTGGCAATCCACTCCCAAGGCAATCCCGAAAAGTCAGCCATTGGAAACCCTATGAGGGTCACTATGAGTCAGATACTGACTCGACTCAACGGCACCTAAAAACAACAACAAGGAAATAATCAGGATACAAATATTTACATAAAAGGGTATACTTTAATAGATATTGGAAAATATTGAAAAAGCTAAGGAAAACCTAATTTGTTAGCAGTAGGAGCCCTTTGACATAGCTACACTTTAGAAATGGTGCTAGAGATGATTATTGAATATACCAAGGACTGCCAAGAGAACCAACAGATCTGTCCTAGAAGAAGTGCAACCAGAGTGCTTCTTGGAAGCAAGGATGGGTAGACTGCATTTTAACATATTTTAGACATGTAGTCAGAAGAGACCAATCCCTGGAGAGGGATATGTTTGGGAAAGTGACAGGTCAATGGAAAAAAGGAAAACCCTTCACTAGATGGACTGACACAGTGTCTGCAAAAATGGGCTTAAACATAAATAAGATCATGTGCTTGGCACAGAATCAAGGAGTGTTTCATTCTGCTGTATGTAGGGTCACTATGAGTTGGACTCAACTCTACAGGGCCTACCAACAACAACATACTTTGGAAAACTATTCAACCATTAAGTATGTTTTAATATATGGAATCTTGCAACATATAAGAGTGAAAATGAGTAGGATATAAAACTGTATACATGTAGGTGATGCCAATTTTGTAGTTCACATGAGAACACAAATATATATGTAAACACATATGCACATTGTATAAATTGAAACATGCATAGCATTACTTGTAGATAGGAATGCACTACATGCTCACAATATCATCCCCTAGAGGTGGAATTACAGGAATTATTTAGTGTACTTTTTTGCTTTCTCCCAATTTTCTAAAATAAATATATGTTACCAGTTTAATGGGAATAATATGACATGAAATATTTTAAAGAAAAATAACTATTATTGATGACCCCACATGTCGGTCTGCTTGTCATGCTATTGGGGTTTGCATGTTGCTCTGATGCTAAAAGCTATGCCACCAGTATTTCAGATACCAACAAGGCCACTCATGGTGGACAGGTTTCAGCTGTGCTTCCAGACTAAGACATATTAAGGTGAAGGACCCAGCAGTCCACTTCCAAAACAATTAGCCAGTGAAAACCCTGTAAATAGCTGAAAAGCACTGTCAAATATAGTGCCAGAAAATGAGCCCCCCAGGCTGGAAGGCATTCAAGAAACAGCTGGGGAAGAGTTGCATCCTTTAAGTACAGTTGAACTTAATGATGGGAATGGGTAGAGTCCCTGGCACCTCTGGTTGCTGATGTGGCATGACTCAAAATAAGAAGAAACACAGCAGCTGCAACAGTGGACTCAAACATAAAAAGGATTATGTGCATGGCACAGTGTTGGGTAGTGTTTCATTCTCTTGCACATAAGGTCACTATGAAATGGACCTGACTCAACATCATCTAACATTATTGATGATAATGACAAAAATGCTTATTTTCTATAGTATAATGAACACATACCATTATTAAATTTGTAGAATAAAAGGAAAAGTCATCATCTCTCTGAATTTCTTTGTTCTTTAAATAAGGTTAAGCATATCTCTTGCAGCTTTCCACTCTATTTCCAGTGCAATTATAGAAGTGCACTGTTAAACACTACTAATATATTTCTGTAGTTCAGTCCAGACTTTATATTTGCATATGTAAATTTACTTTAAATTTGAACTATGTTTCAGCAAAATTAGAATTGTACGGACTATTATTGTTAGCTTAAATTTTCATGTTGTTGTTAGGTGCTGTCAAGTTGGGTCAGACTCACAGCAACCCTGTGTACAACAGAAAGAAACACTCCCCAATAGTGTGCCATGCCCGACACTATGTCAGTGATTCTCTGCCATCCATAGGGTTTTCAGTGGCTGATTGTTTTCAGGATTGTTTTGAAAGTGGACTGCCAGGTCCTTCACCCATTTTTTGTTGTGTTGGGGATTTAACTCAGGGCTTTAGACAGCACAGAGCAGCACCCTACCAACTGAGCTAAACCCCAGCCCCACATATTCATATATGGTATTATAAATATATTCCCATGTCTTGAAATATTCCAGAAATATTGATTTTCAGTGCTGAATAAATATTTATATCATTACCTTTAAACATTTAAATTGTTTTATTAATTGTGTCTTAAAACTATAAGCTGCCTTTTAGATTTCCTTTAGACTATAGCTGAAAATGGCAAGTTTTTTTTTTTTTTTCCTTTTTCAGTGCTTTGGATTGAACCCAGGGCCTTGCACATACTGGGAAAGTTCTACTCTTCAGCTATATCCCCAGCCCATGAGTGCATATCTTGAGGTAGAGCAGAAAGAGAAGTACATGTAGATGTCAAACTTCTTTCACATCAACAGGTACATATTTTCCCATGCTGTGCTAGATAAGTGGAAACCTAGCCCATGAATGTCTCTTTCCATATCAAATTTCAACTTTTTAAGGTTATATCCGAAAATATCAATATCCCTACAAAGGCAAAAATAAGGAGTCACTAATTTTCACTTTATTTTAGCATATGATTTTCTCCCCAACACACTAACCCAGATGAGCTTGTGAATTTGTATAAGCAAAGTTAGAAACAGAGTGGTGATACCTTAGGGAGATGTAAGGTAAACTCCATACTTCACATATTTTATTACTGTTGATTTTTTTCACCAACCTTTCACACATATTTTGGTCCCTTTTAGAGTATAGAAAGGCCATATAATAAGGCCAAAGAGAAAAGAAGTATGTATGACAACAACTTATAAACATTAGTCTTCTTTTTATTTTACTTTATTCATGATTGATTGATTGATTGATTGATTGATGTTCTAAGAATCAAACACAGGGCCTTATGCATGCTAGGCAAGCACTATACCACAGAGCTACATCTCCAGTCCATAATAAGCATTAGTCTTGATATTTGTCTGAAGGGATTAAAGATGAAATATGGATAAAAGTAAGACAAAAAATGTCTTCTGTATTCCATTCCCTACTTTCAGGAAAGTAGGATCCTATTACAAAATCATGCACTGAGATGATTTTATAGGCCCGTTTGAACTTTGTATAGTTCTAGCAATCCTCATTGCTGGAAAAAGTTGCCTGAGTAATTTTTTTTTTTTTTTTGAGACAGGGCTTATCAAGCTGTGCAGGTTGCCTCTGGCCTCAAAGTTACTATCCTCTTGCTTCTGCCTCCCAAGTTACTAGAATTAAAGGCTTCCACCACTGTGCCCACCTATTATATATTTATTTATTTACTTACTTATTTCTTTTGCAGTGTTGGTGGTTGAACCCAGGGCCTTGTAAGTGCTAGACAAGTGCTCTACCACTGAACTATACCCCAAGTCCCTTTTTTATTTTTATTTTCAGATAACGTCTTACTAAGTTACTGAAGCTGCCTCTGTCCTCAAACTCATAATTCTTCTATCTCAGCCCTCTGAGTAGCTGAGATTATAAACCTATACCACAACACTCAAATGAAAATAAATTCTTTTTATGTTGTTTTTTATTGCTTTTCTGTGACACTAGATAGAAGTATTGTAAAACTTAACTATCATTCATTCATATGACATAAAATAAGGGTTTTGAGCATTCTTTTTTCCCTGCTTTGGTCATAAAGTTCTATCTCCCTTCTTACAAATTAGCAATGTCAAAAATCATCTTTTGGTGTTCAATATAGTTACCACCTTTGTTGCCACCATAGTTATATGTATGCATGTTGAAAGTGCTCCAGAAATAAACTTGCAACATTGTTTTCCTACAGGCAAGGTCAAAGAAGAGCCAGGCATGGTGACACACATGTAAATCCAGGACTCAGGAGCCTGTATCAAGGCCAGGCTGGACTATAGTGAGTTCCAGGCAAGCCTGAGCTACATAGCAAGACCTTGTCTCAAGAAACAACAACATCAGTTGCAGTAGCATGTGGCTGTGAACCCAGTAATGCAGGAACCTGAGGCAGGAGAATCTAGAAGCAGCCCGCTCAACATAGTGAGACCTTGATTCAAAATAAGAAGTGAAAAATGGGTTAGGGGTGTAGATCAGTGATGGAGTTCTAGCTTAGCATAGAATTTGAATGAGGCCCTAGGTTCAACTCCATCCAGTACTACAAAACAACAATAACAACAAAAACAAAACAAATAAGAAGAGGTCAAAGAATTACAGTTCTCTTAAACATGGCTTATCAATGGGAGTCTTCGGTTCCTGGCTTACTGCCTTACAAAAAAAAACAGGAGAGGAAAACTGACAAAGACAAATGGATTTATTTAGAGTTTTTGCCAGAATTTAGGAGAGAAAAAATTCTTAGTTTATCTCTGCTTATCCTGTTGAATTTTTATAATTTTATAGAAAAGATGACACAAAAGGTGGGAAATTGTGGATATGTGGATATTTCTACGTGGTAAATTAGTCATGTTCTGGCACCAAGACTTCAGGCAATTCTCATATGCAGGATGGGATTTCCCTGGAGGACTTTTAATTATTTAGGGTTCATTCTTTCTTTAGGATCCTGTTACCGTTTGACTTTGGGAAAAAAATCCATTTTTTCTGCCACTCAACCAACTTGAAATCCTTAGGGGTTCATACATTGATTCTTTAATCAATTGCTCAAGAGTCGTTATAAGTGTGAAAGATGGACTGAAACCCAACTTTGTTATCTATTTAGGCCACTCTTCTAACATGAAACACATTACTTTTTCTTGCCTCTTAAAATCTAAGCAGTCCTCTAGTAGTCCTTAATACATAAAATCAAAAGACTTCAATATCAAGTTTCATTTGTACACTTTTGGTCCATGCAATTTAATTTATTGCTGTGCTATAGTGCAATGTTAGTGGCTGAATTCAATTTTGATTTGATCACACATGTGCACCTCCTTTGCATTCTTACTCAGACACTCCAGAGTAGGTGTTGGTAGTAATATATAATCATTTTGTTGAAGGATTTTTTATTCTTTTTAGTGTAATTGTGGCAGATTAGAATTCTTGAAGGACTAACGAGATATAATTGTTTTTCTCTCTAATTTTGCCATTTCTCAAGTGGATATTTGACAATTATTACCCCAGGGAAGGGAATAGCACAGAAGAAATAAGGAGAAAAGAGGAAATGCTCAAATTTTTGAATTTTAAAATTGTAGACTCTAATAGAACTCAAGTCATAAAAAATTAAGATTGTTGAGCTACTGCTTTTCTATCCAGACCAGAAATAAGAAGGGATTGCTGGGGTTAGAGGAATAGAATAAAGGTCAGAAGGAAAGATACAGAGAAGCCTATTAGATGGAACTTTGTTCCCTGTTTTTCCCCAGGCTATTTTCAGATTCAGATGGGAAATTAATGAGCAAAACTACATGTACATTTGTAGAGTACAAGAACAGATGATATGTATACAACCATTGTCAATTAAATCTAAAAAGTCAACAGGACCGCTAAGTTTCACATAATTAACACGTATAAGAGGAATAATGAACATCAGCACTGTGAATCTGAACCAGTGGTCTCAAAATAGAATGTATAGAGGTTTTTGTTTAAATATAAATGTGTGGGGTAAGCTAGCCTAGGATGCTAAAATGTGGTGGAACTATGTTAAATGTGATCTATTTACTCTATCTAAAGGAAGAGGTAGCAATTCAGCCGTAATCAGACAAAAATATAGAAGCAGTGTTGCTTGGTGTCACAATTTTATTAAATAAAACTGAAATTATATCTGTTATGATAAATGTCTCAATTTTTAAAACACTATGTAAGCCAAACTAGTTGGTGGATGAATTAGATGTTAGTCACTAGCCTCCATAAGTAATCTCTATTTTAGGGATACTAGCCTAAAGTAGTCTAAGAGTACCTTAAATCACCATCTGACAAAAAATAATCCCTGAGAACAGTACTGATGTGGTACAGAGAACTAACAGATCTGAGGAAGTCTTGTGGTGAAGAGCTCTAGAGAATGCACCTGTGACCTATGTAGTCTACTAGTGATATTGAATATCATAATAGATGCTGGCATGGACAGATGATACCAAAGACTTTCATACATCTTGTGAAAATATGAGTTCTATAGAATTTACATTGTTGTTGTGCTGTTGTTAGATGCCTTGGAATTGGGTCTGACTCATACCAACCCTGTGTACAACAGAATGAAACACTCCCTGACACTGTGCCATGCCCAGCACTGAGTCAGTGCTTCTCGGCTATTCATAGGGTCTTCAATGGCTGATTGTTTAGGGATTGTTTCAGGAGTGGGCTGCAGGGTCCTTCTCCCACTTTTGCAGTGCTGGGGATCGAATCCAGGGCCTCAGAGAATGCAAAGTAGCACCCTACAAACTTAGTTAAACTCCTGCCTATAAAATTTATACATAATTGAAAAAAATAGGAAAGGGAACTTTTAAAAATTGAGATTACATCATGATCCAGAGAAATGGATCATTAAATTTAGATTACATTCAATTGTAGAAATATAGAGTTATGTTTCTTGCTTACCTGAGTTTGAAGTCAGTGATTGCTACTACCTATATGACAAGAATATCTTCTTATGTTGAATATGAAATTCTGTCAAAAAGAGAATGATAATCAGGCATGGTGGTACAGGTCTATAATCTCAGCACTTGGGAGGCAGAGCAGGAGGATCCTAAGTGTGAGGCCATCCTTGGCTATGTAGTGAGGACCTGACTTAAAAAAAAAAAGTGAATAGACTTCTTAAAGATGAATGGATGAATTAGGCATTTCCAATTTCAACATGACAAGATGGAATACACTGAAATTTCTCATCCCTCACCCAAATGAAACATAAATAAATCATAAGGTATCATAAAGGAATTAATAAAAATGCCACAGTGGCAAATAAAAAGTAAAATATCTATGGGGAAGAAACTGTGATACATCCCTAATGGAAAGACATATAGAAGGTCCTATATAGGCATTTTCGCTACAACTGCTATGAGAAAGAAACAGCCTAGATCATTTATGGGTGGATTATGTCACAGAAAAGAAATTCAGAACCAATAACAAATTTCTGAGAAAAACTAGCTTTAGAAAATAGTCATTAAAGTCAACAAATGGCAACCCTGAACCTGTGAAAATTTAAAGGCCCTCAGAATAAGGGAAGCTAATGAGGCAGTCGTGGTGGAGATGGTGACAGCAGTGGAAGCCCTTGGAGGCCCCAGTGCAAGTCCTGGCTTCAGCCACAGTCCCACTATGGTCACCTTCACTGAGCTGCTGGTGATTCTGGTCACTCTTCTGGCCAGGGCCTCTGGCTACTTCATCAGGATCAAGGTATATGCCAAGGAGTGCTTCTTCACAGGGTTCACCTCAGGCACCAAGGTAGGCCTCATCTCCAAGGTGTCCGAGGAACACCAACATGGGGATTATAAGACCTTATAATAAAGGACTTTATAAAGGAGATCAAGAGTCCAGTGAGAAATACATTTTATACTCACATATCATTTGCTGCTGAGAAATACATTGCTGCTCACATGGATACATTTTCTTTTAGTAATAGGATGTCTACCAAGACTCCAAAGATAGTGATGTTCACTACTGATATCAGGGAGGCTTCAAAAAGACAAGATGTGGAAACCAAAGCTCGCCAGAAAAAGCTTGAAGAATGATTAATGAGCTGCAAGTGGCAATGACAGTTGCGAAGCATGAACAGGAGTACATGGAAGTCCAGGAGAGGATACACAGAGCCATCAACAACAACACAAACAGCAGACTGGGCCTTTGGTCCTTCTTTGAAGCTCTTGTTCTAGTTGCCATGACATCAGAACAGATCTACTAGCTGAAGATATTTTTCGAAGTCTGGAGGGTTGTTTAAAAGACCTTTTCCTGATTATACCAAATTCATAATTCACTTGTTCACTAAAGAACCCATTCATAATAGTGTCATTAGTTTGTACATTTTTATTTTCTGGACTGGATATTCACACTTTATGTTCCTTTTTTTTCTTACTATTTTGGGTCTGGCTAAATTACGCAGACTGCCTCTTGTTTTGAATTTGCAATCCTCCTGTCTCTGCCTCCCAAGTCACTGGGATTACAGGCATGTGCTACCACACCCGGCTAGTTTATGTTCCTTTGAGATTAATAGATATTGTGGAGAAAAAACATTTTTAGGAAAGTTATAGTGAAAAATTGGCATGTGGTTGACAGAGACTTTCTTCTTTGAATGCTGCCTCTATTTTACATGTCCTTCCACAACTCAAATACTGTAAATGAAACATAAGAGTATAGTATTTATTATGTCTTCTTTTCCTTTGGTATTCATAAAAAATGCAGGTTTTTCAGGAAGTCAGCCTGACAGTATGTCACTACAATGACTGCATTCTTGAGATTCCCTCAGCCTGTGATTCAAGTTACTAAAGGTTCAGTTTGCGTCATTGTTACATAAAACAACAATCTCAGTCTTGACATTTTCTGCCCAGCCTTATGGCAGAACGAACTGACTTGGGAGTATGTGACCAGACTCAGTACTTTTATACTCAGTCTTGTTTTTTATTTAAACATAAGATTTGCCCTAACACATTACCTCCACTAAGTTTTTATGTTGAACCTTTAGACTGAATCACTTCCAATTAAATTGATGACACAAGTGGCTAATAGCCATTGTGTGGTTTCTGCCTAGCCTATAAGAAGTCTTTCTGTTAGAATCAGTTCTCCCAGTGCTTCAGCAAACAAGCTCTCATTTCTGGGCTGGCATATCCCCTTTCTCCATTCTTGGCACATAGGAAGTAAGCATTTATGGAATTGGAAAAATATGGATTTCTGATGCCAAAGGTTAAAGCCTCTTGGATTTCCTTGCAGTGATATGTTGTTGTTGTTGTTGTTGTTGTTGTTGTTGTTGTTGTTGTTGTTGTTGTTAGGTGCCCTGTAATCAGGTCCAACTCATAGTGACTCTCATAGGGTTTTCAATGGTTGATTCTTTCGGGATTGCTTCAGGAGTTGATGGCCACATCCTTCTCCCATTATGGCAGTGCTGGGAATTGAAGCCACATCCTCACCGAATGCAGAGCAGCACTTTATCCACTGAGCTACACCCCATCCCAGCAGTGATATACAGCCACTATTTTACTTTCAATCAGTGGCCTTTTGGGCCATTTTAATTAGGGCACTGCACATCAGTGTAAAGCACTAGGGTGTTTATTTGGTTTTTCCCCAGTCTTTCTTTTTTTGGCACATGTAAATTTTGTTTTATGTAAAGTAAAAAGACTTCCTCTTGATCTCTGAGGATGGGTTTAAAATAAAAGAAGCATCAGCTTTTGATGTGGGAGTGATCCTGGATTATGCTGTGACTGATATCTATTAGTTACTTGTACATTTTTAAAGGATCTTTGTAAGGGGAAGGCCACAAGTAATAAGTTTTATACAATTAATTTAAATTTGTTACACATTTTCATGTTCAGGGCAAACAATTTTTCAACCTTAGGTGAAAATTCTTGGAACAGTTTACTGAGAAGGTGACAGTTTTTCACCTTGGAACAACTGTTGCATGCCATTTTTCTTTTGTCTGTGTGTGTGTGTGTACAAAACTGAATTTAAAAATGTAAATTTAAAATTGGCTATGCCCCAGCTTCAGTAAATAAACTAAAAAATAAGAGAAGTTAGTAATCTCTTTGAATGAAAGAGGGAGTCTTCAAAACAAAAACAAATAGATATGAAAACAAAACAATTAAAAAACAGAAACTTCAATAGATGAGCTGAATAATGGAGGAAAAATATCTGAAAGGCAAAAAGTAAATAAATAAAATTAACCCCAATATCATAATGAGGAAGTCTCCTGCAATGTGATAGAAAGGAATAACAAGATTGGAAATGTATAGTAAAAATGAAGACATGAAGTTGACCTCTAGAAAATCTAATATTTATATAGAAGGAGTTCTAATAGGGGAGAATAATAAGATAGTATATGGTGTACCATTTGAAGAAATGCCGGTGAAGAATTTTCCTGAACTCAAGAAAGAAAATGCTGAGTTTCAACTATGGTAAGTTACATTTAAAACCCTATATCTACTATCAACTGAAGTTTCCTGAAGAAGTCACATTGAAGATCCTGAATTCCAATTAACCTTGGTTGACTAGGACCTCCTGATTGTGGAAAGATGGAATATTGCAAATCAAAAGCCAAAATTAGTTGTCTTGGACTATGTTTAGTTCTTCTATTTCTTCCTTTCTTCCTTTTTTTTCTTGTGGTACTTAGGGATTGAGCCCACAGCCTCATACATACTTTGCAAGTTCTCTACTATTGGGCTGTACCCCAGGCCCATTTTTTTAGTTTTTATCTTGACAGAGGGGCTCACTCATTTACATAGGACGCCTTTGGCCCTGAACCTATGATCCTCCTGTCTCCACCTCCCAAGTTGTTGGGATTTTGGGTGTGAAAAATTGCACCCTGCACCCAGTTTCTTTTCTTTACTTTTTCTTTTTCTTTCTCATTTTTTTTTTTTTTGTGGTACTAAGAGTTGAACACAGAGCCTCATGCATGCATTTGCAGGTGCTGTAACACTGAGCTGCATCCACAGCCCATTGTTTTACTTTTTATTTTTGGACAGTGTCTCGCTAAATTATGCAGGCAGCCTCTAGCCTCAAACATGCAATCCTCCTGCCTGATTCTCTCGAATCACTTGGATTGCAGGTGTGTGCCACCATGCCCAGCTTAGTCCTTTTCAATGACCATTTACTGTTAGGTAATTAGATAGGTGTTAGTAGGCCAATGGAGGAAAAAGGGGTTAAAAATGGCTGCTACTTTCAGCCATGATGTAGAACAGACCTCCGGAACATCATATGGGATGGACTTCCCAGGATATTGGAAGGATTTTATTCTAATAGGCCACACACTATATTTAAGATTAATGTTTGCCTAATTCTTCAGGTTATGAATAAAGTTAGACCATTCCAAAGTATCCACTTTTGAGCCCATTCTTTTGAAATATACAAAACAAAGACCCCATTTTCCGTGCACCCTAAACCACAAAAGATTTCTAATCAACAAGGCTGTCCAGGGAGAGTAGAGCTTGAATTTGGCAGTGGTGAGAGAGATACAACTTAGTGTTGCCACCTAGCCTGAGGAATTTCCCTTGTCAGGCCCTCCACACAGGTTAAACTGGCTCCTTGGCTTCAGAGCAGAAATTAATTTCAAGACCAGAGAGTGGAATAAAGTTTAATAGTACATACCTAGATATGGATGCAGGCTTATCAAGAGAGAGAAGCACATTCACAATGGAGCATTATATATGTGTATACACACACACACACATGCGTGCGCGTGCACACACACACACTCACACTCACACTCCTGCAGCCATAGCCCTGTGGCATCCAATCTGGTCAGATCTCGGAAGCTAAGCAGGGTTGGGCCTGGTTAGTACTTGGATGGGAGACCACCTGGGAACACCAGATACTGTAGGCTTGGGAGACAGACCCGGTAACCCACTCCTAAAAGTCAATCCTCCATTGAAAATCCTATGAACAGCAGAGAAGCACTGACAATAGTGTTTTACCTATTGTACGTAGGGTCACTATGAGTTGGATACCGATTCAATGGCATTTAGCAACAATAGCAATAGACACACACACACACACACTCACTCACACACACACACACACCTATACAGACTGAGTGGTTTTACAAAGTACATTTTTAAGGTTTAGAGAGGTACCAGTGAGATTATAGAGTGGTCTAGGAAGTGTATTGTATAGGTTTATAGATTGAAAGTCACAAGGGGATTGTCTAAGCATATGTTGACTATTAATATGGCCCATAATCCTGTTTGTGAGATTAAAGTTAAACTCTGAGGTCACATACATTCTGACCCTAAGCATGGTTTATTGTTATCTTAACACTTTCATTTAAACTATCTCTCAAAATTATGTTTCTACGCAGGTAGTCTTCACAGCAGTTTTCTTGGTAGTTGTGTTGGAGTCCTTGATTTTCAGCCAGTGATATTTAAAACAGATCCCAGGATGAAAACTCTTTTACTTTCCATGTACCCCCAATTTTCTCTGTCTTTATATATATCCTGTCTCAATTGCTTTACTCTGGCTTTAACAAAACTAGAGGCAGGACAAAGTCTACTGCCCCTACCCCATCTTGGGACATCCCCCTTATCTGTTTACCTAAGGTGCTTTTCCTTCTAAAAGTTTACTTAACTTTCCTTCTTCTCTCTTTCTCTGCCTTTTTCTTCAACTGAGGAATGTCCTAATCTTAAATTGTTTAAACCAAAGAACCAAGGTTTCTCCAAGTTTTTTTTCCCCAGTTTCTCCAAGCTTCTCCAGGTGC
Organism: Pedetes capensis; assembly: GCA_007922755.1. Classification (NCBI taxonomy): domain Eukaryota; kingdom Metazoa; phylum Chordata; class Mammalia; order Rodentia; family Pedetidae; genus Pedetes; species Pedetes capensis. Next base: position 12,965 of record VMDO01032710.1, read on the forward strand.
CTTAGTTTCCCAGCAACATGCCAGCTTCAGGGCACTTCTCTCCTGGAGACACAAACTCAAGTACAAGATTGGCTTAGATCTTTGCTCTCAGCAATAGCACTGGACTACTGCCCTCCATCTCTCTTACAATAAACCTTACCTGTATTCTGCTCTATACTCTATGTGTGTCATCTGAATTCTTTCAAACATCATAAGGACAGAGCCATTGCTGCTGGCTCTCTGGTAATGACAGTTTCCTGGAACTGTTACTTGGTAACACTACTATCAACTTCTGTATGTGATATGATGGTGACTATTAGAACTCTTAGAATATATTGCTAAACTTGATACATCTCTAACCTCCACCAATCCTAAAGCTGAGAACGTGATAGGATAACATCTAAGTGAGATATGTTGGTATATGCCTGCAATCCCAGTAACTTGTGAAGCTGAAGCAGAAGGATCACAAGTTCAAGACCAGAGGCAGAGGCAGAATGTGAAACTTAGTGAGACCCTATCGGAAAAATAAAAGGGGGCCAGACATGTGGCTCAGTGGTGGAGCACTTGACTGGCATACATGAGTCCCCAGATTCAATTCCAAATACTGCAAAAAGCAAAACAAACAAACAAACAAAAAAACCAAAACCTAAAGAAAGAAAATCAACTTTGACATAGTTGTCTACCTCATACTCCCACCAATGTAATTGGCAAATGAATTGTTTTATGACTTTCTTTTTTTTCTTTATGACTATAAAAGTCTATGTAATCTTTCCAGGAGAGAACAAATCACTCAGAGTAACTTGAACCAACTTATCCATTTTCCCAACCAAGGTCACTTATAAATGGCTCAGAATAAACAATTTTATTTCCTTTAAATACACATTTTTAAGAGGAACTTTCTGTTAGACATGATAAAACTTTTGATCATAATGAAATAAAATTAGAAATAAATAGGAGAAAGATCATTAAAACAAGCTATACATCCATAAACCACATGCACCTCTAAATAATTTTAAAGAGCAAATCCTGATGTAAATATTGATATATTTGAAATGAATGAAAACCTTATATGTAAATTTAAATTTTATGCTCAAAAATTCACTAGCATATTTTTACGAGTAACTGTTTATAAACATTGGTTTTTTTTAGTTCTTTTTCCAGCTTCTTGTTTTGAAACAGTCCATTTTTTCCCATCATTCTTTTGCTCTTTTTAAGGATACATAATAAAAAAGAAAAATATAAAGACAGGGAAAGAAAAAACTATATGGATTTTTACCTAGAAAGTTCAAGATAATTACCACTTACTATAATTAATAAAAGAGTTCAAAGTTTAGACCAGAAATAAGATGAGGATAAAGAGATTATTAGCTTTCTGGAGTTTTACTTGCCAGAAACAATCAAGGGAAAGTGAAACAAAAAATGTAAGAAAATCCTCATTACAATCATAACAAAAACATAAAGAGGGTCTGGAAATGGAGCTCAGTGGTAGAGAGCTTGCCTAGCATGTGCAAGTCTGTGTGTTCCTTCTCAGTCAGTGATATTTAAACCATATTTAAACCAGATAAACCAGATTATTTAAATAAATAAATAATTAATTAATTAATTAAATGATTAAAAAGTATAGATATAAATTTACCCAAAATAAAGTGTAAACAATAAATGAGGGAATGTATAGACTTTTTTTTTTGAGGTACTTGGGGATTGAACCCAAGGGCCTCGCACCTGCATGCTCTGCAAGTGCTGGACCACTGAGTTGCACCCTCAGTCCATTTTTTTTACTTTCTGAGATAGGGTCTCACTAAATTACGCAGACTGCCTCTGTTCTCGAACTTGCAATCCTCCTGAGTCCGCCTCCTAAGCCGCTGGGATTACAAGCATGTGTCACCACGCTCGGCTTGGAATGTATAGACTATTGAACAACAATACCCAGGTAGATGTCACTGAAGATCCTAGATTATGATAACTTACCGTTAAAGAAGTTTCTAATAGTAAAAGATTAGTTGAATCTCACTTTAACACTGAATAAATCACAAGATTTTAGTACATGATCATGTTCTCACTCATGTATGGAAGCTGAATCCCTTTGGGTATTTCAGTACATGATCATGTCTTTTCCCCTCAGTTATTTGTTTTCTTAATGTTCAGATCAGCAATAGATTAACTCTTTATGAAGCAGATCATATAGGAAGTGTTTTAGACTTTGTGGATCACAGTTTCTATTGTAACCACTTCACCTCTACAGTTGAAGTGGTGCCTGTGTTCCTACAAATCTTTATTCCCAAATGTTGGTAGGCTGCATTGAGCCCACAGGACTTAGTTTGCCAATCATTGCTAAAATGTCTTTGAACATGTTTCTGTCTTCTGAGTGAAGAAAAATTTAAACATTCTTCAATTCATATAAAATTAGGTCTGAGCTCCTAAGAATGATAAGCAGCATCCCACCATCCCACTCTATTTCCAACTTCTTTTCTAATTGTATTCCCAGTATACTCCTCTTCAATCCTCTCTATACTTTCTTGTAATATATATATATATATATATATATATATATATATAGTATATATTATATGTGTGTATATATAGTATATATGAGTATGTGTATATATGTGTGTGTGTGTATATATATATATATATATATATATATATATCCTGAACTCTTTTCTATTTTTCTTTTTATTTTCTTTTTTCCTTTTATTATTTTGAGACAGAGTTTCACTATGTACCCCAACACCCGAGAAGCCTACTTCAGATTCATGATCCTCCTTTTTCGGTCCCCCAAGTGCTGGACACGTGAGATCTTTTTCATTTTTGTCTTTCTACAAATATTCCCTGAACTTTCCTTTAAATCATTCATTCTGTAATTCAAGTAGAAAATAATTACAGAGTGATGGTTTATGTGCGAGGTGCTTTGCTTGAGGGAAAAATGGTGATATTGTTTCTTTTTCCAGAAGTTTATATTTATGCCAGGTGTGGTGGTGTACACCTGTAGTCCCAGCGCTTGGGAGACTGAGGCAGGACGATTGTGATTTGAGGACAGTCTGAGCTACATGGTGAGTTCAAGTCCAGCCTGGGCTATATAATTTTGGGACTTGGTCTCAAAAACAAAACAAAGAAACAAACAAACAAACAAAAAATAAAACAAAACCAAATCCAAAACATTATATTTATATTCAAGTGTGATATATACACAAGCAACTGAAGTATCTTGACATAGTGCAGTAAAGGGTGTTATGGTGATACATAAGAAAAGAAAGAAAAAAATTTGATACTATCATAATTCAAGTCTGTAGATTTTTTTAATTAGAAATTTTTAATGTACAACTTAATGTGTTCCATTCTGACACGTATTTCATTGTGACATTTTCATATATGCATTTCATTGAACATTGCACAGATAACTTCCCCCTTACCCTCTTGTGACCCTCCTCTTCCCTCCCCCCACACCAATGGCCTCCCTTCTACTTGCAGGTCTTTTGTGGGAATATTTTTCTATACCCTTGCATCCCAATTATGATTTAAGTCCAAACTTTTTTCTATAGTGATCTATTATTTTACATTATCCGCAGTATGACATGAATAATGTAGTCCATTTACATTATTGCCATCCTTTGGTATTGTTGGTATTATTATAATGATTTCCCCAACTATTAAAGTTTGGCTATTTACTTTGAGGTCAACCTCTCTCTCATTCCTCACTCATCCTTGTCCATCTTCCCCTCTTGTCTTCTCCCATCATTGCTTCCTTTTGCTAGATCTGTCCCTCCTTCTTTCTACTCCTTAAATTGTCCCTTCTCTGGTAAGTTTACATGAGCCTTTTATTATGCTTCAATTTATGTATGGGATTTTTTTCATTTTTTAAAATTTGATTCAGCTCCCACACATGAGTGAGAACATGTGATTTCTCTTTTTGGGCTCATGTTCGTTCGCTTAAGACAATTTTCTCCAATTCTGTCCATTTTGCTGCAAATGACATTACTGCATATTTTTGATTGCTGAGTAGTATTCCATTATGTATATGTAGCAGAATTTTTAAATCCATTCTTCTGCTGATGGGCACTTTAGTTGATTCCATGTAATTGCTATTGTGAAAAAGGCAGCATTGAACATGGAGATGCAGGTGTCTATGTGCCATGATGACCTATCTCCCTTTGGGTATATTCCTAATAGTGTTAAAGCTTGGTCATATGGTAGATCTATTTTTAACTTTCTAAGGTACCTCCATATTGATTTCCAAAGTGGTTGAACAAATTTACAACTCCACTAGCAGTGTTAGAGGATTCCCTTTTCTCCACAACCTTGCCCATATGACCCCCTTATAAAGTATTGGGAATTTACCCAAAGGGAGATGTGTCATCATTCCATAGATACACCTGCATGTCCATGTTCAATGCAGCACTTTTCACAATAGCAAAGATATGGAAGCAACTGAAGTGCCCATCAACAGAAGAATGATTAAAATTTTCTACATATACACAATGGAAAACTACTCAGAAATAATTAAAAAAATGAAATAATGCCATTTGTAGCAAAATGGATGGAATTGGAGAAAATTATTTTAAGGGAATGAACATAAGCTCAGAAAGAGAACTACCACATTTTCACTTATATGTGGGAGCTGAATCAAAATTTTAAGAAGGGAAAAATCCTATGCTGAAGTGGGAACATAAAAAATAGCTAAAGTTGACCTAGTGGAGAAAGGACAATTTGGATACCACAAAAGAAGGAGGGAGAGGTCTAGCAAAAGGACGAAATCCTGGGAGAGGAGAGGGGGGAGAGTAGGAACAAGGAGGAATGAGGAATGGGGAAGGGGGTGACCTCAGGGTAAACAGCCTAACTTTAATAGTCCTGGAAATAATTATAATAACATCAACAATACCAAAGAATGGTAATAATATAGATGGGCTAGAAAATTCATGTAATAGTACTGACAATATAAAAAGAAAGTTCACTACAGAAAAAATTTCGATCTTAAACATAGTTGAAACCCAAGGATATATAGAAAAATATTGCCATAAAAAGACAAGCAAATAGAAGAGAAGTCTTTGGTGGGGTGGTGGGATGTGGGGAGGAAGTGCACAAGAGGGTAAGTGGGAACTTGTCTGTTTAATATACAACAAAATGCATATATGGAAATGTCATAATGAAATGCATGTCAGAATGAATCACATTAATGTGCACATTATTTTTAAACCTTATTGTTTTAAAATACAAATATTTTGAATTGCAATTTATAAATCTGTTAATGTTCTTCAAAATTATATTCACATAAATGAAGTTTCAGTAGGAAAGTAATTTCAAGAATAAACTATGATTAAGACCTTGGTATGTTGTTTGTCTAGTGGAATTATAACATGAAGTTTTATCTTTTGTTGGTGATATTCAGTGTTGATTTCATTTTACTTTGTAAAAGTCTACTTTTCACTCTTGTCATTTTTATTTCTTATTGATTAAAAATATCAATAACATTCACTATAAATATTTATAAAATATCTTTCTCAAGGCAAATATTATTAGTATGTTAACATCTTCATGAGCAGTGTTATACAAATGTTCACTTGACCAAATGACAGTGTCAAACTTTCTTAATTGATGACCTCCAAATTAAGATCAGATGATCTGTGAGAATTTGTCAGATAAAGGAAATGGGAATGAGGCACACAGGATAAGTGTTCCAGTCAAAAAGCATGCTGTATCATAAATTTGTGCTATTTCACTTTTCCTTATAATTTTCTCCCATGTGTAATTTCTTTCCT
>VMDO01032711.1:0-18705 GCA_007922755.1 Pedetes capensis
TTTGGGTAGTAAATAAAATGGGAAGGGAGAATTAATTTAATTTTTTTAAAAACAAAAATCATAATGATTCTATTAATTTCATTTTCTGCATATAAAACTTTAAAAAACTAAATACTTTCTCATTTTAGAGCCATTAACTTATATAAATGTTATACAGTGGATTTTATGATGCTATACTTTCATATTAATCAGTTCTCAAATATTATAGAACCCTAGCAGTTGAGTTAAAATATAAAAACATATTTTATATGGACATATAATTTGATGTATTTTTATTGAAAATGTTTATAACTTATTTCTCAGTATATGTATATATTCATAAATAATCTTTCAATTCTATTTCTGGAAAAGTACTGAAGAAAATGGTACTATTAGATGTTAACTTCAGTAATGACACTTAAGTATTGAATTTTGTTGTTTGTTTTTATTCTCCCTTTTTTGTAGAATATCTAGGTGATAAAAGTTGGATGGGAGGTTAATGAGGAAATTTGTTTATTTTTTAAACACTCTTATTCCATTAGAGAAAACTAGACATATCATGATTTTTAAATGCCTCACTTTTCCTTCCTATCAATAAAATGGAATTTTTCTCAGAAAAATGAGAGAACATTTCATATGGAGGTCAAGATAATATAAAGAAAGTTGAAGGACATTATATAACTAACCAACATAGAGAGTCTTTCATGTTGCAACTTACCTCATTATATGTTCAATGTTTTGTTTCCTATTTTAATATACACTTTATTTTGCTGTTTCTATGTGCTAGAGGAAAACACCTGATTAGTGAAGGAGTGTACATATGATTTAGGAATTTATAAATTAAAGAATGCCTACTGACACTTGTAGGAACATGCTATAAGTAGAAACAGAAAAAAAGCTACCATGGATAACAGAATTAAAAATAAATTAGATACAAAGAATTAATAAAAAATAAAACTAGTATTATGGAGTAAAGCTGGGTTGTAGTATAGATACAAAGGAATTGAATAATAATTTAAGGATCATCTATATAGAAAAGCTAATCATATGAAGGACAGTTCCATGGGTCATAAATTTATTACAGCAATAGATGTATCATTGGATTTTGGGAAAGAGTTTAGATGAAAAGAAAAGAAAATATATGTGAGTGTGATCACAGGAATAAGCCTCCCCAAACACTTGTAGAATGTCCATCACTAGAAGCATTTAAGAACACCTCTTTTTAAAATAGTTGATGACTTTGACAGATAAAATTTTCTTCAAACAAATAAAAATCAATAAAGTGATTACTTAAAATAAGCCAATGGTTTGACATCTAAAAAATGGTAGAAAAATATAGGAAATGGCTTTCAAGATAACAATAGAATGAAGACATTTATTCATGGGAGGAAGAAATGAAGGAGACTCTGTGTTTTTAAGTACATAAAATTATATGTGGAATTAGTCATGATATAGGAAGGCAATCAATATGCAGTTATTAAATGGAAATTATACTTCCAAATAAAGCCTGTATGTGTTTTTGTTTGAGAAAGATCTTTCTATCAAAACAAAATTGTTGTAATTCACAGTGTTTTTATTCTGCTTTTAATGACAAAAATGTGAGTTAAAAATGAATTAGTTTCATCCAAAGGCACCAGCAAGTGAATCAAGAAAATCATCAATATACTAATGATATTTTCAAAACATTCAGTAACATTATAGTGGAAGATTCTGAAAAATTGGAACTACAGATAATAGAATAGAAAAAAGACAGATAAATTTAAAATATGCTTTTCACTTTAAAAATACTAGCATAATCTATAAAGATAGTTCATAACATTTTATTGTAATCACTGCTTATTTTCTTTTCTTTGTCATTTCATTATTTTCAAAGCTACAATCTTAATGCATTTACTTTACTCAATTGAATGATTGTGCCATAGCGTTATTAGTGATACCCTATTTGTAGGTACTTGTTTCCAAAGCATTTTTACTAAAATTATGTTTGTTCTAAGTTTTCTGAATATAAGAATATTTCTTCTGGAAATATTCTGAGAAGTTAATTAATATGTCAAAGTCTAAAATATGTTCTCTTTATAAGTAACAGGCAAAAATATTTTTAAAATTCTTCGCCAATGTAAAACATTCTGAATAATGTGGGTGCTGGTTGTTTCATAGCCTAGGCAACACAGAATATCATGTTTCTCATTAAGCATTAATTTAATAGATGAAGATTGAAATTTCATTTTGATTTTGAAAGGAATTTTTGATTATAAAACAATATGATTAAAATTCAATATAACTTGAATATTATGTGGATATACTATTTTTTATTGAACACTTTAATTTTTGAACTAAGTCTTGAGCAACGTAGTAGAGATTTGTGTTTCTAAATTGTTACAATTCAGTGAAGTAAAGAAAGGGAGGTCCACCCTCATGGGTGGGATTGGTGCTACTAGAACTATAAACATTTAGTTATTTTTGCCATTCTGCCTTTTGTTATGGGGAAAAATAGGAGGAAGCCCCCTGACTTGCCAATCTTGGACATCTCTACTTCCACAATTGTAAACCAATACATTTTTCATTATAAATTATCCAATCCCAGGTAATCTGTTACAGCAGTAAAAACAAAATAAGATATAGGTCTTGTCCTAAGACTTTGGGACAATCACTAAAGAGTTAAGAGCTAAAATTATACATTGATGAGGCAGCACAAACAAGTTCTCACCTTGCATTAATGAGGAATAAAAGTATATTCAATTCCCAAAGCAATTTCAAAATGAGAAAATATAACAATTAAATATAGATATATGAATATGTTCTTTTGTATTTAAAAGAGAGGATTTAAATATTCTATATCATTTTAAGAATGTTTGGTTTTTAAAAATATAAATTTAGGGCATATTTATTTTATACAGCTTGTACACATTGTTTCATGTCACATCTAGCACATTTTGCATAGTCTATTAAAATTATTCTATTTCCCATAGAAAAGAAAATTATATGTCTTTTTCTAGTTGTAATACTTATAATAATTTCTAATGAGGGAAAATTGGTTACACATAAAATTGAAAGTCTCATAATTTTTGCAAATGGAAATAATTCATTTCTGTGTATTCAGAAATCTTCTCTTTGAAGAATTTCTTTCTTTCTTTTCTTTCTTTCTTCTTTCTTTCTCTTTCTTTTCCTTGTCTTTCTTTCTTTTGTGCATTATTTCATTCTTTCTTATATCTTTTCTTTCCTGTTTCCCAGTACTATAAAATATGTTAGTAGCAAGGACTTGTAGAAAGAACATGAGATAAAACATGTGAGAGCCTAAGTTTCTAGTTCTGACTTGATACTTAATCTCTCCATGAAAACTGGGCAACTTCAATCTTTTGGAATCTCTTTTTGAGGTCTGTGAAAATCAGGTATCAGTTTATCTACTTAAAGGACTATTATAAAGATCATCTGTGTAAGAACAACTATTTGGAAAACTATAATAGATTCTACAAAACTAAAGAGTATATTAGACTGCCAAGGTACTTATACACTTTGATAGTCACTTGTGAATTAATTATTTCATAAGACAATGAACTTATGATATTTTGAGTAAAGTCAGACATTACAGCATTATTTAGAAAATAGATTTCTTTATTTGCATAGGAATAATGATAATGCTTTGAGGAAATGTAACAATAAACTTATGACATTTTGAGTGAAGTCAGACATTACAGCATATTTAGAAAACAGATCTCTTTATTTGCAGAGAAATAATGATAATGCTTTAAAGAAATGTAACATCTCATTCCCAAGCAACCTTCTCAGCATTATGCTGACTGGAATAGTCTCCCAAAACTTTACTTTTTAGAATTTTAATACATTACCACTGATATAATACAGATATAAATGTAAACCTAGTAATAAAATACTATTTAAGTTCATTTAAAATCTAGGTAATAAAAGGGATCAATTAAAATGGTTCTCTTAATTCAACAGATAACTCCTCTTTAGTTTTCATCATTTGACAACAGACACCTACACAGCAGATATGACTGGGTAAAAATGTTTTCCTTCTGCTGCGAATAATCTTTCCCTAGCTAATGTCATGGTGCATTTTCTTACTTCTTTCACATCCTGATACATACAGGTGTCTCACTCCTAGTGAAGCCTTTGTCCTGTCCCTTATTTAAATTAAATACTCTGTCCTTGAAAATGGTATCCCCATTTATTGGTTGTTATTCTTGTCACCAAATAACATACTCTCTATTTATTGTTTGCATTACATATTGTACTTTTCTCTTAATAATATACACTATCTATAGTGATATTCTTAAAACCCTTTTTGTTGTTTTTTTTTATTATACCTCAACATCCAACACCTACAACCATACACTTAGAAAGTATACTTATGATGTCTTATGACCACAGGAGCTTGGTTATTTTTGCTTGTTGAAAGGTCATTTTATTTTATGTTAAAATAAATTATAAGAGTAAACTAAGTTTTAAAGAACTCCCTTGTCCTTTATGGAAGATTATTTTTTTGTTTCTGTAAAAGGACTGGGGATGCCACCTGTCACATTTTTAACCATATTCAAGCCTGAAGGTTTCCTTCATCACTGAGTGTGCAGGGAGTTCAGTGAAGACCAATTACTGCTGTTCTTTCTTTACTGCAGAGATTTATTTTTCTAAGACCACAGATCAATAGTTTGACCTAATTTATTAAATAAATTTCAATGATTATATTGTGTAAATAACCTATATTATAAATGTATTTATTGTAAATTAGGCTATTGGTTTTTGTGTCTTTTGTTTTTGTTTCTACAGACTTTTATTCATACCTATATTCTGAAATCTTTCATATTATTTTATTTAGTTGTTTATATGTATGTCTCCCCATTCAGATTATAAGCTTCCATGTGCTGAAATTTATGTGTGTGTATACATATGCATATGTATATATGTATGTGGCCTGCAGCCATACCACTGTGGTGTCCGACCCTGTCAGATCTCAGAAGCTAAGCAGGGTCAGGCCTGGTTAGTACTTGGACGGGAGATCATGTGAGAATACCAGGTGCAGTATGCTTGGGAGGAGGACCCAGCAAGGTACTCCCAAAAGAAAATTGGCCATTGAGAACCCTATGAATAGTAGAGAAGCAGTAAGAATATTGTTTCACCTGTTGTACATAAGGTCACTATGAGTCGGACATTGACTCGGTGGCATTTAACAACAATGACAACAATATATGTATATAAACACACACATTTATTTATTTATTTATTTATTTATTTATTTATTTATTTATTTGGTGGTGGAGATTGATTGTGCATGTGCTTTCTCACTGTGCTACTGTTCTACTCTCCCAACTAGAATTTCTTTTCCTTCTTGAGTTTATTTTCATACCTACCTTGAGGAATGGCAAATAGATTTCATTTAATAAATGCTTGTCAAATGAATTTTGAAAACTAGGTGTGATAATAAATATAGAGATCACACATGGCAATAAAGCATCCTTTCTGGCTAAACAGACTTCATAATGTAGCAGACAAGATAAAGATCTCTGGAATGGAAAATTACTCATGTGCTAAAAGAAGTACAAACTGTGACAGTCTTCAGAGAAGATAAATCCCACTAAGAATTTAGTGTGTTGCTGTTATTAATAATGTGGCATTTGCTCTGGCCCAGCAACCAATGGATGCTGATATTTCTCCCATAAATTGAACATGTAGTTCTGAAAATAAAAAAGTAGAGTGGAAGTAGTGTTTCTCAGTATAATGCCTGAGACATTGTTATCTTATAATTAAGAACCTTGAATATTGAACCAGGTAGTTTGAAATTTGACCTGCAGGCAAAAGTAAATCATTAAAAGCTGAGAAGATTGACATTGACCTAGATTATCTGGAAACATGATGGCATGGAAATCATTCAGAGGGTTAATGTGGTAGCCACAAACCACTAATTGGTTGGTATCATACCATGGCATTGGAAGGAGTAAAGAGAAGACATTCTCACATAGACTAAATCAGCAAGTTTTCTGACAACTTAAACATATGTTGAAAGAGAGAACAATGTCAAAAATAGGATTAGGTTTGTAGATAATGCATGTTGTTTTTTTTTTTAGGTGCTGTCGAGTTGGGGTCTGACTCATAGCAACTGGATGTACAATAGGCGAAACAGTATTGTTAGTACTTCTCTGCTACTCATAGGGTTCTCAATGGCTGATTGTTGGGAGTGAATTGCCAGGTCCTTCTCCCAAGCCTATAGCTCCTGGTGTTCCCAGGCAGTATCCCATCTAAGTACTAATCAGGCCCAACACTGCTTATCTTCTGAGATCTGACGGGATCAGACGCCACAGTGGTATGGCTGCAGGCCAGATAATGCACAGGCTTTTGATTTAAGAACAGAAGATTTGATGGTAACATTTTTGGTTTGTGTTTCCACAAAATATGTAGTTTCAGATGTTCAGCAAATGGTGTAAAATATTAGAATACAATAAAAAAGAAAACTGCAGTTGTGTGCAACACCAATGCATCCTAGAAACAATTCAGTGTGAAATGAGAAAAGAAGACACACAAGACCATATTCAGCATAACAATATAATGAAAATATAAAAAATGAATTGATATTTTATTTAGGAATATCTAAACAGGTTTAATTTATTAAAATGGCATAGTAGTAGCTAGGCACTGTGGCACAAGTCTGTAATCCCAGTGACTTGGGAAGTGGAAGAAGTATTGTGGCCAGAAGTAGCCAGTGCAATTTAATGAAACCCTGTCTGAATATAAAGAATAAGAAAACAAGCAACTAAGGGTTAAGTTCAGTAGTAGAGCACTTGCAAAGGATGTAAGAGTCCCAGGGTTCAGCCCTCCAGTACCTCAAAGAAGAAAAAAAGGAGACAAAGTAGTCAATGAACAATAAATCTTGGGTAGTGGTTATCTCTGGGTGGAAAAGTAAGAAAGTGAGATTGGGAATAAGCACAATTTTCACTGAATGGGTAATATTATATTTCTTCAGAAAGTGTATGGTATCAGTGTTATTTGTTTTATGATAATGATTAATAATTTGTTTCCATCAAATAAATATCACATGTTAAACATTATACAAAAATAAAACTTGTAGAAAAAATACTTCATCAGGCTAAAGAAAATTGTTATTAGATGCCATCGAGTTGTGTCTGACTCATAGTGATGCTTACAGGGTTTTCAATGGCTTATCATATCAGGATTGCCTTGCAAGTGGATTGCCACATCCTTCTCCCATTTTTGCAGTGCTGGGAATCAAAGTCAGGACCTCTGAGACTACAGAGCAGTGTTCTACCAACTGAGCTAAATCCCAGCATGATTCTGCCGTCTCTGAGGTCCCAGGTTCGATTTCCAGCAAATAATGGGAGAAAGATGTAGCAATCCATTCCCAAGGCAATCCCCAATCAGCCATTGAAAACCCTATGAGGGTCACTACATGTGGGACATGACTTAATGGCACCTTCCAACCAACCAATCAAAGACAACTGAGATGGAGACAAAACTTGAATATTTTTACATTTACATGTAACATGTAAAAAATGTAAGTTTCACATAGTAGTATAATTCATTAAATTTCATTTAGAGATAACATAGGAGACAAAGATGAACATTTGTTGTTGTTGTTGTTGCTAGGTGCCGTCGAGTCGGTATCCGACTCATAGCGACCCTCATAGTGTTTTCAATGGCTGACTGTTTCAGGATTGCCTTGGGAGTGGATTGCCAGGCCCTTCTCCCAGTTTTGCGGTGCTGGGAATTGAACTCGGGGCCTCAGAGACTGCAGCGCAGCACTCTACCCACTGAGCTAAATCCCAGCCCAAGATGAACGTAACATCCTAAAAATACCAACCTATAATGGATGAAGAGAGGAATTAAGGGAAAAAGTCAGTGACAGAGCTGGAAAACAGGAAATAACTTGATCTTGAAGTGGAGGAATGGAGCAGGGCACTTTGACACATCATTATAATGGAAGCAATTTGGGAGACTGAGACAGGAGAATAGTGAGTTGGAGGCCAGAGGCAGCCCCTGCAATTTGGCAAGACCCTGTCTCATAATAAGAAGTTTAGAAAAGCACTAGGGACTCACCTCAGTGATAAGTTGTTTGCTTAATATGCACAAATCACTGGGTTTAATCCCCCAGTACAAAAAAGAAAAGATAAAAAGAAAAATGAAAGAAAAGAAACAGAGACAACAGGTTTGACAATAGGATTTTATTTTATCAGTTAATAGCTCTGCTTTTTGGCATATTGGCTATATTAGAAGTGAGGATCATGGCAAATAGGTTTTGGTAAAGAACTATAGAGAGTGGTAATGAATTCCATATTTGTGACTATATTAATTTTGTTAGGGCTTCCATAACAAAGTACCATAAATTTGATGGCTTAAACAACAGGTGCTTATTTCTCATTGTTCTGGGGTCTAGAAGTTCAATATCACAGTGTCAGGGAGGGTGGTCTCTTCTAAATATGTCATTCTTATGTTTAAAGCAAAGCGCTTCTCTGTTCTATTTGTATGACTGCTTTCTTGCTGTGTGTTCAGCTGCTCTTTCCTCAGCCTGCATGCATCCTTGTGTCTCCCTCTGTGTACACATATCCCTGGAGGTCTCTCTGTGCATCTAAACCTCTTCTTGTAAAGACACCAGTCAAATTGGATTAGAGCCTGCCCCAATGGCTTCATTTTAACTTAATTACCTCTTTAAATCCATTATCTCTAAAGAGTCATATTTTGAGATACCAAGATTTAGGGCTTCAACATACAATTTGGGGGAAATAACTCACTGATTAACAACAACCGTACTTTGGATATGCCCAGATATCCCAGCAAACTTATAATCAGCCATAAGCTATTCATTAATCCATTTTGTCAATTGACAATACATTTCACCTACTGAGTCCAATTCTTGTTCTGGTTTCTGATGGATAACAGAATCCTCCAACACCTATCACTGTAAACATCAGATTGACAGAGATTAAACAATCTTTGAAGTGATTTGTAAGGAAGCATGTCTCAGAAAATGACCAAAATACCATGATGCTTAAAGATTATATATAGTGATTGTCATATTTCTTTTCTCTGTTCCTAGACAGCTTAGTGACTCCTCTCCTGTAATATGACATTTTTTCTTAAGCTTGAATAACATACTTGGTGTCTGTGTTGGGGGTGAAGTATACCAATAAAGCCTCCTCAACAAGTACCCTGGAGATTTTCAGAGGACTGCTTAATAGTTCAGTACATCAAAGCAAAGCAGGAAGAGCACATCATTATATTGTAAATTCACAATCTAAAAACATATCACAATAAAGTCAAATTAACTTCTCATTGCCATATAAAGTATTATATAATGACAATGAAATAAAACTATTCATGGAAAGAGTATTATATCAGCTTGGCTCAAATTATGTTGAAATTTAATTATACAATCAGAGCACAGATAGGGAAATAAGTGTCATGAGAGATTACTTTGAATCTGTAGGTAATATTCACCTAGAGGAGGTGAGATATAAAGACCCAACCAAGACTTAAAGAATATACAGTCACCAGATATGAGTCCAGAAGGTTGACCTTGAGGAACCTCTCTCCTTAACAGCTTTGGCTTTCTGAAGGTCAGAGAAGATTTGGGCTCACTTCATGTCCTGTATTCCATATGGCACAATATATTGGTTGCTGAAATGAGAATTAAGAGCACATGTAGAGAAAGCCTGGCACACAAAATGCTGAGGGAGGAGAGTGGAATGTGCAGTGGTATTTTTGTACATTACACATTAAAATTATGCTAATTTGTTGCATGCAAAGCCACCCTCAAGGAATTTATTATTCCGAGCAGAAAATTTTTCTCTTCCTCTTTCAATGAAGAGAAAACTAATGGGAACTAAATGTTGGCCACTTGATAAGGTATTGGAATCTCTATTCTAGTCCTCTATTCTTTTCAATTATTTTTCTCTTTCTCTGTTGTTTGTTAGTGGGAATTTAGATGATTTACTTAATTCTTCTTCAACTGTTTTGCATGCTGTTTCTCCTATGATATTATTGTTATCTATATTCTATTATGAATGAAGACTATAGAAAATTATATAGTAAATAAATATATCATTCTTATCTTTAAAGCATTTATGTTTGATAAGAAGTATACAAATTTTCAATCATCATATAAGAGTCTTCCAACTAAAATCACTGGGCAGAGAACAGTTTCTACTCATGTTCAAAAGGAATGTTTTTCATTTGTTGATATGTTGGTTTTCTTTGCATCATTCTTAGATCATGTTAATTGTTTGAGTTCTTGCAGTATATCCTACTCTGTGATCTGTATTTTCTCCTTTCATATGTTGAACAGTCTTGCAAACCAAGTTTTATTATTTTCATTTTATAAAGAAAGGACTGAATTCTAGCAAGTCTAATTAGCTTGGCCAAATTCACATGGCTAGAATTGACGTAACTGAGAAAAACAAACAAGTTTTGTATCTACTTTGTATTGCTTTGGTTAGATTTCAAGACTTTACTTACTTATTTGGTACATACTAAGTGGGGCTGGGATTTAGCTCAGCTGATAGAATGCTGCTTTGCAGTCTCTGAAGTACCAGGTTCAATTCCCAGCACAGCAAAAATGTGAGAAGGACATGGCATTCAACTCCTGAGGCAATCCCAAAAACAATCACCCACTGAAAACCGAATGAGTGTCTCTATGAGTAGGACATGGCTCAGTGGTACCTAACAACAAGAAGAAGCTTCATTAAATCCAATAGGGTGGGGGTAGATTGAATGATTTAAAGACATAGATCCTACATTTTCAGACTTTTGAAATGATCATGAATGAGTAGAGATGACCTGGCATGAACCAACCCAGTTTGCACCTTTAACACTCCTACCTCAAAATAAACCTTCTCTTTATAGTTTGTTTGCATAAAGATAAAGAAATAAGAAAAGCAAATACAGTATTTTTAGGTTGAAATGTATTTGTCATTGTATTTGTATGTCTTATAAGACGGAGTTTTTCTAGGATATAGAGCAATGCCTACAACAATAGACTGTTTTGTATTCCCAGTGCCTAGGAAGGGGTTGTATATTCTTACTAAATGTTTACTGAATTAGACAAACACTGGTAGAAAGTTGAAGGAAGATAAAAATAAGGAGAAAAGACAAGTAGGGGAAGATCCGTGTGTACATAAGATAATAGTTTCTAAATCTGTAAATTTCATGCAGAAGGCTGTCGTGCTAAATTCAAAACGATGCTAACCACACCATCACCACAGCTTTCTTGTTTTCAACTCAGCCAAGCAGTTTTCAAAGGCAAGAGCAGCTTCACTAGACTCTGAGGAATGAAGTGTGGAGAGCCAAACCTTTCTAAGCACAATGGTCTAATTACACTGAGCATCTGACAAACACCAGAGCATTCCTTACACTAATGGAGTAAGGAGGCAGTAAATTCAAAGACGACAGAAAAGAAAGGGTGCAGAGGGGGTGGGAGCAAAACAAGAAAGAAGCCCTGATCTCTGCATAAGCCTCAGGGCTTTGTTGTTGTTGCTCTAGCATAGTGTAGGATTCAGATTGTTCCTTCTTCTTGCCTTATATAGACATGGCAGAGTTTCAAAAATAGCCTGTGCTTTTTTAGACCTTTAAAGACATCATCAATCATTGTCTTCTATGGTAATGCTTCAATTACCCAGGAGGAAAAAAAATACAGTAGCCATGGAAGTGACGTCCTGATGTGCTGAAAATCCCAACTAAAAAAGGGCAGTGTTTGCATATTAGCAATGTAAGCAGTGCAAGAACTGTGATGAACCATTAATAAGCCTCTCTCATGCTTTCTAAGTATGCAGGAAATGTGCCGCCTGACAGGCCAGATCTTTATAGGATTAGCTTAATGGTTTGTTACTTTCTGCATTGCTTGCTGCCCTTCTGCCTTTTTTATGCTGAACAATATTGTACTGAGCATTCTGTGTGGCCCTACAAGCCCACTGTTTCTCCATGATAAGCTCCCCCATTTTAGGCACTTGCAGTCTGCCCATGTTAAATGGCATCCGGCAAAAATGAAACCCTAGAGCTATAGCCCTTTATACAAATTATGCTGATTTCCTTTTTCCTGCAAAGGTGGCTTCAAATTGGTCGCTACGCGCTACCGAGTAATCACCAGGAATAGTGATTACCCAGGGGTGTTGCACCCTCTACTCCACACCATTTGTATCTATGGGAAATGCGCACATGGACCCTCAGCCTGGAGAGGCTCACAGGTGCAGCTTCTTTGAATGCAGCTTCTGCCAGGCTCCCATATGGTAGCCAAGGGGTCTCAACATGGGTGAGAAAAAACAAAAAGCCATAAGAGATAGGATCTTTATCACACTGAGAGGCTTGTGTGAACTTTCTGCAGCAAAGACATGTATGCATGTTCCTTGTCAAAATAAGCAATTTTTCTACAGCTACTTGTGTGAACAAAACCTGTTCAGTGTTTATACAAGTGGATTCATTGTGGTTTTTGGACTGACAAGGAATATGAAATATTAAGAACGCAAAATTCACCTACTGATATTTTTATTGATATATCTGAGTATACCTACTAAATATATACTGTGCCATTATTTTCAATATGAAAGATTTCACACTGCAATAAGCCTGTAATTAGAGTTTTCAGATTATCATCTGTGACTGCTTTATGATAAGTACACCAATTCCCTTGAAACGTTTGAGGTCCCTTCTGCCTGCACAACTGGTTTTATGAAGGATCATAATCTGTGACTACCATCAAATTTAAACTCGCTTTATCTGCCATGCAAAGTCCTAATATATGCCACCACAAAATCACATTAGATCCTTACTCCTAAACATACATATACACATTATTTATAGCACTTCAGGGTTTCCTTTTCAATTGTTTTAATTTGTCTCAAGGGATTGGTAATGGGATAAAGAGCTTTTCACTACTCAGTCACATATTATTAGCCTACTTTGAGTGTATACTGACCACTAATGCTTAGTTTGAGAATATTTTTGTCTGTGATCCATTTTCACCTTGAACTGTCTATGTTATAACCTGTGTTTTGAAAATTATGAGAATCATTTTAGTCATAACCTTTTGAACTGCAATGATTGGCTGGAAAATTGTAGAGTGGTGATTTACACCATTTTAGACCTTGATGCTTTATTTTCTTCTAATTATAAAGTTAGAATAAGAATTAGCTCATATTGCATATGCACATATATCATCAGGATTGTTTGACTAGACAAAGTTAAACACATATCAATATGAATCCCAACACTCAAGCTATGAACTTGCATAATACTCTACTAAAAAGTAAAATACTCTGTGAAATGCTAAAATACTAAGAATTTGAAATACTAAAAATACTAAAATACTAAATTATTTTTTGAAAAACTTCAAGTAAGTTCATATTAGTTCAATTGGTGGTTACTCTAAAGAGTTTAAGATCTAAAACTCAGATGCATTTATAGGGCTCTCAGAATAGATTTCAAATAACAGACTAATGTAGATATGTATATGTTTTTCTCAGTAGTCCCATTCTTTTATGAATTTGAGGTAGAAAAACCAAGATCTTATGATATAAAATCTCAAAGTTCTATGAACACCATTAAAAATTATAAAAATAATGATCATTTGAAATTCTACCATCTATTACAGAATCCATCCCAGAGATTTCTGCTAGGTTCACCAATCTTCCACTGAACCATCAGAAAGGACACTCTAAGGTTAAATTAATAAGTGAATGGAATAGGGAACAAATTCCATCCAGTAGGCTCTCTCTAGGAAAAGGTGACATTTATTAACACCAAAGAGAAGCTTGAGAAGGGTTGCTAGGCATTTGTCAAAATAGAACTGCCCCTTTGAAAACTGACACTTTGTGATTTCCATGGTATTACATCCCTTCATTCCACTTCCCACCTAAATCTGCACTGCTGTGACAAAGGAAAAAAGGTTTAGATGGAAGATTAAAGTAGAAGTAAAATGAGATGGACATTGAAAAAAAAAGAAAAGGAAAAAGAAGACTTCAGAAACAAGCAGAGATAGAAGATGATCTATCTAATAAAACATTCATAGGATATGTAATTAGATCAGAAACCCCAAAACACTCCAAAGGGGCCCCAAATGGTAAAGAATTGTGACTCAATACTGCTGCTATTTGTCTCAAGAGTCTCTAGCATGGAAACTGGACCTTCCATAAAACACCAGCTGTTCACTTTGCTACAGTATGGGATTACAACTCATAAATGTTCCGTTGCTACATAATGAAGCATTCATTACAGAGAGAGGTTGGCAGGAACGTGATTCAGTAGAAATGACCAAGACAGGGAGATAAGGAAAAGGGCAATTAGAGACCCTGAAACCCCTACAATAATGGTTAAGTGAATTCAGTGCAACCAATCCATGACTCAGGAACTTGAAATAAAAGCATGTTTTAGATATTTAGGTCATAATGAGTTTTTCAGCTTTGAAATATATTGTACTTTGTTCTTAGAGTCATTTTGAAATATGAAAAATTTTTAAAGAAATGATTTAAGCAGCAGTATTATGTTAATAAATCAACATATGAGTACACACACACACACACACACACACACACACACACACACACACGGTCCCTACTAGACCTTACTGTTCTTCAGTTTTTTACCTTCTTACTATTTTTTTTTTTTTTGACAGTACTTGGATGTTGAACCCAGGGCCCCACGCTTGCATGCTCTGCAAGTACTGGACCACTGAGCTGCACCCTCAGCCCATTTTTTTTTACTTTTTTGAGACAGGGTCTCACCAAATTACACAGACAGCCTCTGGTCTGGAACTTGCGATCCTCCTGCCTCCACCTCCCGAGGCACTGGGATTATAGGCCGCCTCGCCTGGCCCATAAAGGATTTTTATAATCACTGGCTTGAGGAAATACTAGCCATTTCTCCACTAAATTTTGCCTTGTCAAAAATAATCAGATATGTGTAATCATGTCTATTTCCTTGTAGAATATAGCTAGCAGGACAATTTAATCATTTATTGGTTCAGATGAAAGGAATATAGACTTGACTAAATTTTTTACTCAAATTAATTTTCTGGGTAATAGTTCTGAGTCAGTTTTTAATTGTTAAATATTTCTAAAGTCAATTTAAATGAAAAATAATTTCCTTACAACTAAAGAAAAAAAGAAAGAGGGCCTTTCCCTCAGTGCCAGGCATCTAGGGACATTTAATAAATGTTTAGTTCTGATATATATAGTACTGAATCAACAGGCCCCTCAGAGGTCAAGAAAGTTATGATAATGGTTTTCCCAGGGTCAGTTCCTACAGTAAATGCTTTTCAACATTAGATAATATTTTGTTTTTGGGGATTTATGTCTTAGTTTTTGGTAGGTTATTTTCTGAATTACCTTTTGATCATTGACAGAATTAGATTTGTTTTGTACTTTCAAATGTTATCCATCTGTTGCAAGAAACAAATTGAATTTCTTCAGATGTCTCTTCTATTCAAAAACTAGATTTCCTTTTTAAGGTTTTGCTATTAACAAATTAGCTACATAAGAACATTAAATACCTGCTTTACTCTCAATCTATGTTTCTGTTTTGAAAGTCGAATGTGATCACTAACTACATCATTTGGCCAAAGCTTTTTTCCTTTTTGTTTTCTGGGACACTTATGAGGGGATTCAATGCAAGTAAATACCTTATATATCATAATACCTAAAAAGAACATTTTTATAGTATGTATTAGATCAAGTAGAAAGATGCATAATACAAAAATTGGAATTTTGACATAAAATCTATCCTTTTACAAGAAATCATTTGAAAATATAGTTCAAAGAAGACATGGCATTTGAAGCTCAAAGAAGCAAGTTTTACTAGATTTTATTTTTAAATTTAATCTTATTAAATTTGTTAAGAAGTCAAATCTAAAGGAATACTTTACTAAATCTGAAATGTGTAGATACAAGTTATCTAGTAAAGAAAGAATATTGCACACATTGTGACTTATGTTATTGAATGCTGGAAAATGCCCCTTTTACTGGTTTTATGCTTGATGAATCTCTGTGAAATATAAGTATCATTTAATTACAAATCCCGTCCTACTCTTTACCAAGATGCTCTATCCATTGACTCTTAGCCCTACTCCTCAACCAATACTGCTTTGTTAGTGTTTTGACTGAACATAAATTGATTCTTAATATTTCATTTTCATAAAAGTTCTCATAAACTAGAGGAGCACTCAACAATTCTTCCAATGTACAAAAGAAAGTATAAATGTTGCCCTGTATAATTTAATTGTTGAAAAATTTTGTGCATTCCAACTTTTTTCTAAAGGCAATTTATATATAATAGGTACAGTAATTATTTTTAGGCAGTAACCAACCTATATATATTATTCTATAGCCCTGTTGGATTACATTGTTTATTCCTATTTTTATTTGCTATATAGAATATCATATTTACTACATTAAATATTAAATTTAAGTAATATTTAACTCTTCTGTGGGAAATACTACTTTCAGAGCATGATTTTTTGAGGGTTCAGCAAAACAGAATTATTACATTCTAATAAATTCTGAGTTCTTGAAGCCTCCATTTCATAAAATAACTTGATTAAAAGCAAAATTCATGATCATGTGTCCTTTTTTCGGTGTGCTTTTGAGAATCTAGCATAGACCCAGAAAACAATTGCATAAGGCCTGAGACACAGCAGGTTTTAAAATTCTGGTTAAGGTATAATTATTTATTCACTGTTTTAAGTCATAGGACATCTTTTGTATTAATGACACATTCTAATTTTTTATCCCATCCATTGTTACTTGTGATGTTTGGAATTCTAATGAAATTAATTGAAAATTTATATTTTTCTTGTTAACTTAGCACAATGATGCATTTGTATACTCAATTCTCTTGAAGGAAAAGTTACTAAAGTTTCTACCACAAGCAAATCACACTATACTTTTAGTTTGAAGCTTTCTCCATATGCTTTAATCAGTTAAAAAATTTATCTAATTAGAGGTTGCTTTTTCTCTTTCTTTTCTTTGATTTCTTTTCCTTTTTTTTTTTTCTATTTTTTATATTAATTTTCTTTTCTTTTTGGAGGGAGGGTAATGGGGAGATTGAATCCAGGACCTGCACATGCTAAACCGAAGCTCTACCACTGAGCCACACCCTCCATCCATTTTTTATTTTTTAAATTGAGACAGCACTTGCTAAACTGATCATGCTGCCTCTGGCCTCAAATTTGCCTTCCTCCTGCCTCAGCTTTCTGAGTTGCTGGTATTGCAGACAAGCACCATGGTGCTGGGCCTTATAGGTTTCTTTCTATGCTCTTAAAATTAACTCAACTTACTTTTATGTGTGTCAAGTAGGCTCACACCAACAATAATTTAGCTATTGAAACATCAAAGTGATTGAGAATAAACATAGATGTATTCATGTTGTACCCAGCAGCTCAACCCCAGATCAATACTCCAAGACACAAACAAACGGATCAGGAGCAGAAAAGTTTGTTTAGACCAGGCAGCCGGCTACTTTCAGTTCTGGGAGTGGACTCAGAAAGCAGCATCCAACTCAAATTGGTTAGGGGCTTTGTAGGATAGGGGTGGAGAAGCAGAATTACAGAAGCAGGAACTTTTTTATGGTAAATGGGTGGGGGTTACAAAGTAAGTTTCCATTTTCCATAGCTTAGCCCATTACAGGAATTCCCGAATTTGACCTTTTACAAGGTTATCTTGTGACACCACCTTTTTCTAAATTCAGCCCTTGGCAGGCACAGCCATCTTGTGACACAGCTACACTTATCAGCTTTTGTTGAGGAACCAGAGATTTTAAAGTGACCTTAGGCCTGCTCTTACATTTATGACATTTAAGTATTTAAATCATCCACTGAACACAAAATCAAATTAACATGAGTAAAGAAGTAGGCTGCTTTTCTTCAGAAGTATAATTAGAAAAAAACAGGGAGGTGATGAATAAAATAACTTAAATAAGCTGTGCAAGAAGGGCATCTATTTTCTCTTTTAAATCATTCAAAACAAACTTAGCTAGGGTAAAAGGATTTAAAAATATATTTTACACTTATTATTTTCTTCTAAGCTTGCAGCCATACCAATGTGGGATCAGATCCCATTAGATTTCCGTAGCTAAGCAGGGTCAGACCTGGTTAGTATTTGGATGACAGACCCCCTGAGAACACCAGGTGTTTTAGGCTTGGGAGAAGGGCCCAGCAACCCACTCCCAAAAATCAATCAGCCATTGAAAACCTTATGAATAGCAGAGAAGCACTGACAATAGTGTTTTGTTTTGTTGTACATAGGGTCGCTATGAGTTGGACATGGAATGGATGACACCTAACAACAACAACAACAATTTTCTTCAGTGTTCAAAACTTCCTATGGGTTCTTATCAAAATATTGAAGGAAATTTTAGTAGAGCTTCATAATGCAGCTCATCAGAAAACTCAGTTTTTTTTTTATTAGAAATTTTTAATGTACATCATAATGTGATTCATTTTGACATGCTTTT
This sequence comes from Pedetes capensis, assembly GCA_007922755.1. Taxonomy (NCBI): domain Eukaryota; kingdom Metazoa; phylum Chordata; class Mammalia; order Rodentia; family Pedetidae; genus Pedetes; species Pedetes capensis. Next base: position 18,439 of record VMDO01032711.1, read on the forward strand.
CGTTGTGACAATTTTCATATATGCAATTTGATAAGCATCATTCATATAGGTTGCCCCTTACCCACCTCTATGTTTCCCCCCTCCCCCCTTCCTATCTAAGTTTCCCAGCCAAGTCTTCTCTATCTTTTACTATATAGTATTTTTCTATATGTCCTTGGGTTCCATTTCTGTTTAAGATAGAAACTTTTCCTGTAGTGGTCTTTGTTTCTATCTTGTTAGAACAATTACATGTGATTTTTAGTCCATTTGTATTGACCTCATTCTTAT